>VZTD01004927.1:406628-529656 GCA_013397725.1 Rhagologus leucostigma
GGGGAGCTCTCTCGGGGTCTGTCCCTTTCACTGGCTCCCACAGCCATTCATTGCTGGCACTTTGCACAATGAAGGGCACAGGGACCTGTGGCACCACCAGGGGAGGGACACTCAGGTCCCCAGGCCACCAAGTTGATTACAGCGCTGGAACGTCTCTTATAAGGACAGGCCAAGAGACTGGGGTTTGTTCAACCTGAGCAAGAAAAGCCTCCATGGAGGCCTTAGAGCCCCTTCCAGTGCCTAAAGGGGCTCCAGGAGAGCTGAAGAAGGACTTTGGACAAGGGCTGGTAGTGACAGGACAAGGGGAATGACTTCAAACTGAAAACAGAGTAGTTTTAGATTAGATATTAGAAGGAAATGCTTACCTGTGAGGGTGGGGAGGCCCTGGCACAGGGTGCCCAGAGAAGCTGTGGCTGCCCCTGGATCCCTGGCAGTGTCCAAGGCCAGGTTGGACGGGGCTTGGAGCAACCTGGGACAGTGGAAGGTGTCCCTGCCCATGTCAGGGGAGTGGAATGAGATGATCTTTATGGTCCCTTCCCACTCAAACCACTCCATGATTCTGTGATTAACTGCCAGGAACCTTTGGAGTCTGCAAAAATGCTCTCAGGTGCAAATCCATGCTCTCTCTTTTGGTGCGTACAAGCCTGTCTGAAATAAAAGTAAATGAATGACACAGGATCAGAGCATTCGATTTATTTGAATGCAGTGTTTCATACCTCAGGGAGGAAAAAAAGAAAGAGTAATTCTTTCCTTAAAAAGTAGTGTTTTGATTGAAAATGAGGATTGAACTTTATGTTGAAGATCTGAGATCTCAGAAGAAGTTAGCGATTCTTTACTTTGTAGTTTTCTAGGAGCTGCAGCACAAGACTTAACCATCATTCCTGTAACCTGTCCCTCTTTATAGGTGTTAGGGTGAAGTTGATGGTGGTTCAAACTGTCAGCCCAGTTTTTGTTGAGGCTTTTGGATCTTTCAGGCAGAGCAAATGTGATATTTGGGTGAGAACAGCAATGGGACTGTTTTGAGGAGTAATGAAAACACCTGATGACCTGAATTAGGTAAAGACCGTGGGGTCTGTGTGGGGACAGGAGACAGACAAATCTTCAGACTTGAGTTCCTCTTTATTTTTCTTAATCCGTAGTTGTCATTACTGCAGTCTGTCTCCCAGTGCCCTGGAAGAGTCAAGTCAGAAGGAATCAAAGCAAACAGCTGAAGCCTTGAATTCAAAAGCCTGTGACACCTTCCTGAATGAGGCTGGCTTGCTGGTGAGCAGGCAAGTCAGAATTGGGTGGATTGATGGCAACTGCCTCTTTACTTGCCTAGGAAGTAGTGGGTGTGAACTTGGTGGGTTCTCAAATGGGGAATTAAGGTACCAGCCAGGGCCTTGGCTGTTAAAAGCAGGGTGTGGATTACCCCTCTGAATGTCTCCTACCAGCCTAAATACTGCGTACTGGGATGGAACTGCAGGGAAGAAGTGCTCTGGCATTTGTACACGATGCCTGATTCCCAGACATCTCTTTTCCTGTGTCACCAGCACAGGGATGTAACCTAAGAGGGAAAGCAAAGTTGTGTTCAAATGATTTGGGCATCGTTATTGGCCAGTGCAGCTTCTAAACCGTGTTTTAGGAAACAAATTATAGCAAAACTAAGATGGTTTATAATCCTTCAGCTTTCCCCTCACAAGGGTCCCCCTGTCTCAACGATTCTCAGCAGGTAAATCAGTGTTTGCAGCAAATCTCTGCCCGGTATTTGGGCTGCTAGCATTAATCCTAAATTCTTGCTCTCCCAGCACACTGCCAGCACCTCATCCATCCAGGGAATCCATTACTGAGTCTCACTGTGGACTTTATATATAGCGTAGAGTGTAATAGAAGTTCCAAAGAAGTGAAGGGCTTAACTCAATAACCTGCATTTGATCACACTCTGGCCATCATTCAGGTCTCTGGGGTGTGATGATAATACAGTAATGGAAAGTTGCATATTCAGCTGGGTATATAGTTTTCATCTCTGACATAAGGAAAAAGGATGAATATCCATTCCAGGGGACATTTTTGGAAAAGGCCTGTGATTGATATCTTAGCCAGAAAGATTTTAAACTCTTAGAAAACACTTTATAATTGCCCCAGAATGCTGGTACTGAATGGCAGCAATTTTAATAATTTAAAGATTAAAATAAGAATATTATAATTTAATGAAGTCTTTTTATATGCCTGTGGTGTGTGCGGTTTCAAGCAGATCATGGGTTTTTAAAAGTCACATGGAAAAGGAACATAGTTTAAAAACTTAATAAGAAGTAAAAAATGAGTCGTTCAGTGAACTGCTTAATGTATTTTCTAGAAACCTTTTCCTGTTCTTCAGTGTAGAGAATATCTTAAGATTACATAAAGTCTACAAAGCTCATTAGAAACCAGTAAAGGCTTTTTAGGCTGTTGTAGAAGATCATGGGTTAATGGATAGAATCACGTGACCTTTGTAAGAGTCCAGAAATTTGCTGAGCTAACTGAAAAATCATATAATATGTTAAATAAACTAAATTCCCTGGTAGACAGGGAATTTATCTGTCTGGATGAGCTGTGGCTGCCCTACCCCTGGAAGAGTCCCAGGCCAGGCTGGATGAGGCTTGGAGCAACCTGGGATAGTGGAAGGTGTCCCTGCCCACGGCAGGGGGTGGCACTGGATGGGCTTTAAGGTCCCTTCCAACCCAAACTTTTCCATGTTTCTATGATTTTCACGTGTTCAAATCTCTTCTTTTCGAGAATGAGTAACGGTAGTACAAAAAGATGTGGGGTTGGTGTCTGTTGGTTGTTTTTTTTTCTCTGAGCAGTCTCTCAGGACATTTTAAGTTTGTTGCTGTGGGTGACATCTCTTCCTCTCAAATATAAATGCACTGTGCACCAGTAGAGGGAAACAGTCATTGTACATAATTTATACTCCTCATTGTCACATCCTTTGTCAATTAGTAATAAGTTTATGATAGTCTGGTCCACTGGGATTTAACAAAATCACCTTAAAAAGGATTTATGTTTCTGTGCTTTGACAGTGCTTTTTGATCATATCCCAAAGATTGTATAGCACCACCTCATTGTTCTGTAAAACGAGGGACAGACCTAAGGCTTTCACCAAATTTCCAGGGCTTGTTTTCCTGACCGAGCACTCTCAGCTGCTGTCCTCAGTGAGTTACCTGTTGCCTGCATGTTCGTACATAGGTTTCTTCACATCATAAAGGAAAATAACAGTTGGTACCAGGTGTAATGCAGATCAACTCCCTGAATTTTACAGTTAGCAGAGAGAGGACAGGATCATTCACTAGGTCTGTATATGAATATATTTATTATACGTATATAAAAATTAAACTTGCAAAGCCAGGGTAAGAATCAGCATTTCTGCTCAGAGTGTGCATCAGCAATATTTTGGAATTCTCCCAAAATTCAGTGAGGCAAAAATCTAAGCTTGAAGTAAATAGTAAATGTACTTATGAGTTACTGATTCTACATTATTGATGCTTCATATCAAAAGAGTAGCTGCAAGTTTGAGGAAGTCAAGAGGAGCTTGTTAAATGATGGGTTTTAGAGCAACTCTGCTTGTTCTTATGTTTCCCATTGTCACCTGTGAAACACCGTCAGTCTGCCAGGACTGAAAATCAGGTTCTATTTTATAATTGCCCAGTTTAATTAGTAGCAGCATGTTAGGGCACTGACTTTATCTAAGACATTAAATCACATAATTGACACTTTCAGTATCATAAAGTGTGGAACTGAATTGTGGAAGATTGATCCAACAGGGTATAAATTTTTTCTTTCACTACTGAATTTTTTAACGTTGGTTGCTGAAGCCAGAGAGGTTTAATATAAAGTGTAGGTTTTTGGAAATACTGACGTAGATCCTAAAAGACAGACTTCACAAGGGAATTGGTACATGGACAAGCTGCTTACCTGGATGATACTGAAAAATTATTTGTGTGCTTGAAATGCAGTGCCCAGGGACGGGCAGCCTGGTCTAGTGGAGGGTATCCTGCCCATGGCAGGATGTTGGAACTGGATGATCTTTAAGGCCCCTTCCAACCCAAACCATTCCAAGATTCTATGGCTGGTTTGGAAAACCTAATGTAGTAAATTTAACTCAAATTTAATAGCATTGCTATAGACAAATGAGTTAAATGTGTGAGTCTAGGACTACCCTGGGCATTATAAGCTTTTTTAATACCTTTTTGCTGGACCAGACTGGAGGAATCCTAACTGAAGTTAAAGGATAATTCTTGAAATCTAAGTTTATTTCACCGCTGCTCCGAACGCAAAAACAAGGGATGTGCTGTTATAGGTAGTCCCTCACACACAGCTGGAGGAGGATAAAATTATCAGACAGGAGGAATTAGGATTTTGAAATGTGATGAAATAAAAAAAATGGGATGTAATTTAGCATCACAGAATGCAAGGTCATGCATCTCAGGACTGATTAGTTTTTTTGGTTTAAGATTTGAGATCAGTTGGAAGTGACAAGAAGCTGTTGGAGCATTAATACCAGGAGACTGAGATGAGTCTGAGATGTGCTTCTGAAAAGAGAATGTCTTTCTCTAAGGCAAGATGGCAAAATAGGAATGTGTTATATAGATCAGAAATTATTTTATCTGGAGTATTCTGGAAGGTGATTCCATCTGGACAGCACAGGTACTCCTCCAGAGGAAAGATGAATTCAGCACATCACAGATGTAAAGAAGGGCTGTAAGGAGATCGGGCATAACTGAGAATTTTTGCCATGGGGAGACTGGAGTCTTCCTTAATCCAGCAAAACAGAGCCTGGGAGGTGCAGTGAAGGAAAGCACGCAGTGCTCCAGCCACTGCAGCTTGGAAAAACGATGAATCGACCAGGCCTTCGCTGTCTGTGAAGATCCAGCAATGTCCTAATGGGTCTTCTAGTTCCCAAAGAATAAATAACAGAGGTGCAGGAACTGGAAGCAGTGGTTGGTAGCTGCCTTAGCACCACCCTCAGCCTGTGTGGTTTAGATGAGGTCTCTTTAGTGTGGGAACCTCCAGAACAATCAAACTTCTGCTGCAGTGAAACTGTGGTTTCACAAACTGCTGGTGCACAAAATCGGTGTCCAAACTCCTTCAGAATGAAATTATTTTCTTTTCTTAAATAGCAATAAACACTGTTTCACTTCTGTCCTCACCACGGTGTCTTCCAGCCGTCCCAAGAAAGCTCTGGTGACATTGGCAAGAAAATAGCATTCCATGTCATTGGTCATTTTTCTCTTGAGTTCACCTCATTATTGCCTTCATCATCCAGCATAGGTCAAAAAAATAAAATCAGATCATTTCGCTGAGGATCTGCTAATAACTGTTGTAATTTTGACTCGAGTCACCCAGCCCGTGCTGTCACCATGAGTTCAGTGTTCCCAGGGGCTGCTGTCAGCGCTGAGGAGAGAAGTCACTTTTCAATAGCTCGTGTTTTCATTTCCTTGTTTTCAGCTCGGAGTGCCACCAAATTCCATGTTTGTGGCAATTGCTCCATTACAGAAGTGTTGTGGCAATTAGCTCTGGATAGGTGAGAAATCTCACAGTGCAGCGGGCTCTGGGCTCTGGTGGTTGTGTACCAAGCAGGGTCACGAAAGTAACTGTTTGAAAGGTTGGTGCTATGACTGGGATTCAGATCAAGTGCGTGCAGAAAGTCACTGTACACACTTGTCCTGCAGCTGGATGCAGATGCCCTGTGGTTTTATCATCTCTGCCTCTGAGGAAAGAGAACATTAAACCAAAACCTGGCTTACACAATGGTACAATCTTTATATCTGAAACCAAACCAAGTCCACTCACTTGGAATCTCTTTAGTCTCTGTGCTAATAAAATTAGAACTGCTGGTTAAATAATGCCTTTTTTTTTTTTTAAACTCCATATTAATTGTAGTCTCTGTTCTGGGAAATTCTATTAGTTTTCGCCACAGATGAGTGTTTTCAGATAAACAACATCTTTATTCCAGCTGGGACTTCATCATCAAGTTTATCTTAATTATCTAATCTTAAGATAGTCTTAAACTGCTAGAAATGCTGCAGTATAGGCAAGTATCACAATTGTTTCCTCCCTGTGAGACAGTGTTCTAGAATTTAAAAAAACCCCAAACAAACCAAAGCTGATATTGATAGTCTGGTGAGAAGCCTGTCTTGTATGAAGTGTAGAACGTGATGGAAAGCAGTTGTGCCTCCCGGTACAGCCTGCCAGGCACAGTCATTTCCGTGGAAAATAATACACTGCAGTCCCTGTCTCATCCCTGGGTGTAGGTTCAGCACGTGGCAGATGCTCTCTCTGCAGTGTCACTGTCCCATGCCAGTGCCTGGCATGAGGGCAAAACCACCCCTGTCCCCTCTGTTTCCAGGTAACCCCCTGAAGGGGACAGCCAGAAGCTGTCAGGGTGTGGCAAAGGTGTAGAAGTTATCCTGGGAGCTTACAAATTCCAGAAGTGCACAGAGACTCTGAAAATGTTCAAGTATCAGTGAGGCTTGTGCATGGAATCACAGAATGTCCTGAGTTGGGAGAGAACCACAGGGCTCACCCAGTCCAGCCCCTGGCCCTGCACAGACACCCCAACAACCCCACCCTGGGTATCCCTGGGAGCAGTGTCCAAACGCTCCTGGAGCTCTGGCAGCCTCGGGGCCGGGACCATTCCTTTGGTCAATGCCCCAGCACCTGGAAGGTGGGCAGGTGATCGAGGCTGGGAATGTGTTTTGAGGAAGATTCAGTGTGAACTTGTCCTGTTCATGAGTTTTCCAAGTAACATCTGGCAGGTGTCTGACCTGGTCCAGCTGTTCAGCTGGTTTTAAGGCGACTGTGCAGTTCCCTGTTGTCTTTCCCTTTGCCAGTCACAAGTATGTGCTGGTTGAGGGGATTGTGAGAGGACTCTGGGGTAAAAAAAGGTGGTCTGATGCTATAATTGTTATAAGAGCCTAAAAAATGCATAGATAACAAATGAAGGTGCCTGATTAGCTTATTTAATGTTTTTTATCTTCAACCTTTCAGGTACAAGCCTTAGCACACTGAATAAAGATCAACAGAGAGGCCATAGGACAAACACAAAGAAAGTCATAGGATCATGGAATGGTTTCGGTTGGAATGGGACCTTAAAGGTCACCTGATTCCAGCCCCTGCCATGGGCAGGGACACCTTCCACTAGGCCAGGCTGCTCCAAGCCCCATCCGACCTGGCCCTGGACACTCCCAGGGATGGGGCAGCCACAGCTTCTCTGAGCAGCCTGTGCCAGGGCCTCTGGCCATCTGAGTAAAGAATTTCCTCTTAAATTCTAATCTGAATCTCTTCCCTTTTATTTTAAAAATGTGCTTCCAAACATTCTTTCACTCCGTCTCTCTTACATTTTTGGCTGCAATGCGTAATGTGCAGTTAGCTCAAGTATCAGTATAATTGTAGTATGGTTATAATTGGATAAGTATATTTAATACCAATTCAGTTGATCAGAAACTGAATCTAATTTCTGAATGACTTAATGTCATGATCATAATCTTTTGAAGAATTGTATATTTAATAAATCAGATTCTCACACAGGCATCTTAAAATTTAAATGACTTGTATAAAAATGGACAACGAATTTATTAGAAATTTTATACCTAGTTAAGTTGCAGAGCTGAAATCTTGAGGAAGACACGTATTAAAAATCTCTGCTTCTGAGTATCTGCACTTTCACCTGGGGCTCTGCGAATTCATTACATTTTAATGGAGTTTCCCGGGCTGTTAAATACTGTATGCAGCTATACTCATAAACACCCTTTCATCTACCAGCATCAAGTGGAAAGGTGCTTTATAGGGCTTGGCGAGGATGTGGATAAAGCAATCTCATGCACAAGGTATTTGTCTAATTTCTGGAGATGGCGTCATTCAATTTCAAGTGTAAAGAGAAGTCTTTAAAGCAAAGACAATTATCTTCTTAAACTGCTGGCAAGACCTTATTTCCAGATGTAAATGTCCAGTAAATGAGCTTTTTGTGCATCTGAACTGCACTTATGAATTTCGACTAGTTCAGTGTAAGAACAGCAATAAAATTTGTCTGCAGTACTCCTAAAAGCGTGGGGTTTTACACATGTTTTACACAATCCTCCAAGATTACTGAAGGAAAATATTGAGGTACTGTCAGTGAAAAGGCTTTGAAGCCTGTTTCAAATTTAGATTTTTAGAATCTGCCCTTTACTGGGCTGTCTCTGCTGCACGTCCATCCCGACTGCAGCACCAAGGGCAGGTGAGGTTGGGATAAAAAAGCTCAGAGTACCTGGTTCACATGTCTCAGTGGACCAAGGATTAAACGATGGCTGAAACCATGGTTTATAGGACAGGAAAGGGCTTCTTATTCCAAGCTGGTCATTCAGTATCCCAAGAAGTGATTGCTTTTAGATTCTTTTGCCTTGTGCCTTTCAAGTCTTAGAAAGAAACGTTTTAGGTATTTAATGCTCCCTGGCAGAGTTCAGGCTTGATGCTGTTTAAAAGGAATAAGAACTGTGGAGTTCAGAAAATCTGTCTTGAAAAATATTTTCCCTTGGAAATGTGTTATTCTAAGTTTCAGCCTTAACCTGGAGGTTGTCTATTGCAAAGACAGGAGAAAGGCCTTAGATGACGGAATAGGAATGTTTTTTCTGTATGTTCATTCCCAAGCTGGTTTTGTATAACAAGGATAGTTGTTATACATCCCAAAATTGTTTCAAAGTGAAGTGCAGAGTGAAAATAAGATGTGGAAATTTTTGTCCGTTTTAAAGGAATTCCTCTAAAATCAAGAACCTCAGCAGAAATTGAGCTGTTCACATCCTGTTCTTAAAAAATCATTTTCCCCCACTGGTGGATGGAGACTGGAGTGGCTCACGGGGACTCCTTCAGCAACATGTGGCTGATGGGCCATTTTTGAACCCACCTGTGACTTGTCACTGGCTGCAGGTGGCCAAGGATGTGACAGGGTGACACAGAGGGGTGAGAGAGGCTGTGATGTCCCCTTAAAATCTGAGCTGTCTGTAGAGATAACTGCACTTGTGCTGAAGTTGCTCTGGATTTTCTCGTTATTTCTGTGCTGTCCCTCATTAATACGGAGTTTGGAGTGCTGCAGCTCTGCTAAATGCACGTTCTGGGTCAGGGACTGTAAGAAGAAGATTTATGGCTGTAATTAGAGAGGCACTTTGCACATATGCTGCTGTAGTAGTAGGAAATTTGGTTAAACAGAAGAGCAGCTCTATATATTTTCAAGAACTCACAAGTGCTGTTCGGCAGAGACCTATTTATTCCTGGCACGTATTTACTCTGTGTTTTGCTCTTTGGGCAATGAATTTACACAGAGGAGTCTAGAGGATAAAAGCAAGCAAATCTTCTCCTTGTTCCTGTGTTCCCACTGTGCTGCAGAGGACAGAGGGGCTTCCGGGGCTCGGTGTTTGCCCCACTGCCCCGGGATTCTGAACAGCAGCCTGGGTATTGCAGTGCGAGTGGGACATCAAGGGAGAATATGTGTATAAAGATGCAGAGACAGAATAAATAAGCTGAAAAAGCAATTAAAAGTCAGGTTACAAATGACTAAAATTGAAATCTGTAGCTGACTGTCAGTGCCTCAACCATCAGTCAACTGATTGAACTTTACAAGCGCTCTTGCAGAGTCCAGGATTTGCCCTCCTGTTCCCAGTCTGACTCCAGGGCACCTGGAAGCAGAGCAGCTGGAGAGCCACTGTCACTGCTGGGGCTCACTCGCTCCTGACACATGGAATGAAGATCATGGTTTAACTGAAAACAATTTAAAATACGTCTTTAGATATCCTTGATGTTGCACTTTAAATGTAATTTGAAACAGCAACTGCCAGCAACAAGTGAAAGGGCATTTGTGAGAGATAACCTTGATCTGAGATGTGTATAAAGTTGTAGCTATAGGAGTTGTTAGAACTCAATAAAAGTTATTTATACAGCTATTCTCTGGGAGTAGCTTCCAATAACAAAGTTATTGAATTTAGCATGATATACCAGTTGCAACACTCATTGCAAGTTATTACCATTGTATTATTACCCAATTAGATTTTATTTGCTAATACTCAATAACAGATGATAGCTATCTTTTTATCTAAATCTGATATTTAACCAGTGTGGAGCTGAGCTAATACTTGTCAAGCATGATAGCTCAAATATCAAAGAGTTTTTGGAGTCCTGCACAGTACTGGATCTTTAAATGCACGTGTTCAGAAGCAATTTAAACAAAATACTGGCATTGTTCACCAAGAATGAACCCACCTCATTAGGGTCTTCTCCAGGAAAACATTTAAATTATTGGTAATTCTTTTTAGAATCACTTAGAATGCAGATGGGATGTGTGTGCGCACATGGACATTTTTGTCTTCGTGCAGACTGTGGGTAGTGTTGTCTGAGTGCAAAAGTAAGATGCATTTTGGGAGTTCAGCACTGAGTTAATTTGCTTCCCTTGGCCTCATTTGGGAAGACTGTTCAGTTAATGGAATGATTATAAAAATGCCAGTCCAATAGAACTTAAATTCTTCTCTGAAAACGACATGTCTGTTCTAGTTATATTTGATTGCAACCAGATTGTGTTTAATTTTATTCTGTGTTTGGTGGTGTGGCAAGAAACCAGAATTTTCTACCCTTACTTAAGCTAATCCTTGTGTTTTATGACCATGAACTTCCCAAGAAAATATCTTAGCTGCAAGGAGATCTTCTTCCAAAACAGGAGCCTGAACAGCAGAACAGGGAAAGGGGAAAGATTGGAAGATTTGTAGTTGCTGTTGGAATTCCTGAAATGGTGTCTGTTGAGACAATATTTTATTCATCACCAAAGATAATGTGAGTCAGTCAACGGCTGCTTCTTGCTTAAAGCTCAAACACATTAATTTGAAGTTTGTATAAAAGCTTATTGAGAAAGAGAGGCTTGCTAATGGAATATAAAATAAGTGAGAAGCAGCTACTTCCAGACAAGTTTTTCTGCCTTGGTTGATGGTTAGAGTAAAACAAGGATGTAATTTAAGTAAGTGTGCAGCTTGCACAGGTATCCGTGTGACAGGAAAAAATGCTGAAATGAACCAAGTCAATAGAGAGCTCTGACGGATCAAGGCTCCAGTGCAGCAGCTGCAGTAGAATTTAGTGAAAATGCACTATAAATACAGTGTTAGACAAGCCTGTTAAGATCCACTGACTAATTAGCCTCAAGAATTTTCAGGTGCTGGAAGGAAAGAAGAGCAATGTTCCCTTTTTTTTTAAGAAACAATGAACACACACAAATAGTTTTTACTGACAAATATAACTAAGCACATCTTCAACAATCATGGCTAATAATTTAAGGTGAATTCTTGGAATACAAAAGAGGATTATTTTAGGGGAAAAAAAATTGTCCTGTGACTTAAGAAATGAATTGAAGCAATGTAAGGCAAGTATACAAGTATAGCAGCAAATGTGTGCTACAAATCTTTGTTTTTAAAAAGAAATCTTCATTCTGTCATACTATGACTGAAGCAGGAATCTGCTTCAGTGGTGGAAAGCCACTACATTTATAGATTGAAAGATTATTAGTTACAATCTTGAGAAAAATTCGTGAGGAATGTCTGTTTAAGAATCTTTTATGGGTTTGATAACCTGTGTTAATTTTACAAGTTTCATTACCTTGGAACAGGCAAGTCTGAAAATTCTTAGCATAAATCTTGGTGTGCTGCAGCAGACTGGAACTAACTGAACTTGGAAAGTTTGGGTTCTTTGAAAAGGTGCAGGGTATTAACTGACTTTTTTTTGTAGCTTGAAAAAAATAATTCAATCAGATTAGAGAGATGTACTTATCTGTAATATTAACTTATGCTTAAAGCAATAAAATGTTAATATTGAGCTATTGAAATAGTGACAGCTCAGCTGTCAGGAGCAAAAATACGTTCTTGGTATTAAATAAAGGACATACATTTTTGCAAGGCAAGTTAGATGAGTCATCCTTGATTTGGACACAGACATTGAAACAAATGACATTTAGTGTTAGTTTTAGTCCTAGGATACTTCAAAGTGGTTTCACTGATCCGTGGTGGATTATGAGGTACAGAATTAGAAATGAATGTCTGAGCTGGTCTAGGGCTCAAATGATGAGACGTGGAGGCAAGATTCAGCAAAGAGAAACCTGTAATGATGAATTTTAGGAAGAACTCATCTTAAACTGACAAGTTCGGGGAATGGAGCTTAAATACTCTTTCCATGCATATCAGGATCCACAATGCTTGCTCTGCTCCATGGGATTAGGAGCAGAACTGATAAATTCTGTCAGGCTCTGGTGCATGTTTGGGACCAATGCTATCTGTGGGGGAGTGCTGGGAGAAGAACTTGATATTACTGGGAGGGCACTCGAGGTGTTTCACAAAGCTTCACCCGTCTGTTACTGGTGATGTTCCTCATGGACACCATACGTGATCCCTTACTCAGGGGAAGCAATATTTTGATTGTAGCAAGATTCCTATACAAGGAACATCCAACTATTGATTTTATCCATGCATGGTGGACGTGTGTGCATGGAAACTGTGCTCAAAGCTGCTTCAAAACATGTAGTAATAGATATGTAACACTGAACCTGCAGAGATAGCAAGGTCACAGGGCATATAATTGGAAAAAGACTTAGAAAAGATACATATATATAGTTACTGAGTGTCTTCGTTAATGGATTGATAGCACTTGAAATCATGATGCCAGTTTTGAATCAAGAAAAGATTTTCTAAACTGCATTCAGGATTTTCAAGGATTACATTGATTTAGGGAAGAAACCCCAAAAACCTATACATAGATATTTTAATTCTATAGAGAAATAACTTCATTGCTGTTTTTAGAAGTAAAGACAAGCTTTCTGTATGCTCCCCCTCTAATCTGGGTTGCCAGGACACGCAAAAAGAATGAAATTTAGTCAAATCTAACAAGAATGCTTCAAACCTTGGCCAGGCAGTTGTTACTGGTATCTCAGAGGACTGGCACCTTCCAGAGTGTAGATGAAACTGTCTCTGCTCGCGCGTAAATTTAGCAAGACTACGTCAAGAGTGAGATGACAAGACAAGAAACAGAACTGTCCTGTGGTGGGGGAATCACTCCTTGACCACGAGGACTGACACTTGCAGCAGAAACCAAACCGCATGCAGGGATGTATTTGAGGCACTGGAGAAATCACTGATGTTTGTTTCTAAACCCCAAACATCTGGATGCCTTGAGAGAAGCACTTGTGTGAGCACCAGCAGCTGAGAAGCCTGGGATTTGTGTTTAATGGTTGAGTGACTCACCTGAATTTGCGCAAGGTCTGAGCTCAGTTCTTTAACAACTGACATCAGAAAAAGAAGTTATGAATGCCTGACTTCAGACTTTATTCCTTATTACACACTGGAGAATCTATTCCCCAGTTTCTCCTGGTGTAGATACTCTGTTAGGTAATGAGGCATAAAAAATGATCAAAGCTTTCCCTGCAGTTTGAGGAGTCAGAGCATCTTTGTCTCCCTTGCAGAGTCTGAGTTTAAATACACCCTGAACGCACGGTGCCCTTTGACTCAGTAAAGATGACTTTTCTCTCTGCAGAGACCTCTTCTTTGAAAATCTGCCGACGGAGAACAAACGTTTGGTTAGAATAATAAAGTACTCATTGAAATTGGCCAGTTGCAGGAAGAGGTTGATGTGCACATGTCTAATGTCTTCTGCCTTCACGTTTCTGGAAGGACCAGAAAGCACATAAAGGACTTACTACTCTTCCTGAGTGAGGAAATTCCAACATTCCTTGATTTATTCCATCTTAAAGCAACTTATCATGAGCTTTACATACACATTTTCATTCTTTACTCTCTCCCGCTTCTGTAAGAATATACAATAAGATTTCTCAGGAATTTGCTATATGAATTCTACAGTCTGAAAAATAAGTTACAAATGGATTTTTATACAATAAATCCCACACTAGGAGTTACCTTAATGAGCCAAATGCATCTTTTCCTGCCGTGGTAAACAGGAATGTCTTTGGAAGGGATGAGAATGAAGGATCAGAAACGGTGGGTTAATTTGTGGAATTTTATAGTTCATAAGCACTGCCTCATCCTAACAGCATTTGTTTCTTTCTTGCTTTGCATTTCGTGGGTTTAAGATAAAAATTGACAGACTGAATCTCAGCTCTCATGAAAGTTTCAAAAGGATGTTTACTAAAAAGTGTTTGTGCTTCCTTAACTTTTTCCCATTTTGTTGTTTTTGGGAGTTGTTGTTGTTTGGTTTTTTTTTTTAGAAAATGAGAGAAGTAACTACTCCTTTTAGGAAGAGCGGTGGAGTGGATCAATGAGACTGATGTTCTCATTGTCTCTATCCTTTTCCCACTTTGGGATTGCTGTAAATGCCTGATCAAATTATATCTGCTGCTCTGTTCCCTGTGTGTGTTTAGAACCACAGGATAACTGATGAGGCTTCTCATATCAGTGTTTCTTTATCCCTTTTTAGAATTATTGTGTTTTTTATCTGGTGAGTCTGTGAGAGTTTGACATTGGATGACTTTATAAAACATTCAACTAATTGGATTTGTTAAAATAAATAAATCAAACACTAATTGGGATGTGCCCTGCCATTATTTTTGCTTACTGAATTAGATATTATGGCGTGAAGTTCTTTTTATCATATTTGTGCACTTATTTAAACACCCCCCTGGCGCACACTTCTGCAAATTCAATTATATATTCAAAGGAGCCATTCAATTTATGCAAGGCTGGTTTACATTTAATCCAGGGGCAAGTCTCAGTAACTGATGATAGGTCTGCTCAAGATTAATTAGCATCACTCAGATGAGCAGTGGCATTGTTACAAGCCCGCAGTGTAAAACAAGGGATATTTTATCCTTCCTATGTGAGCCATTATTTGCTTCAATATGACCCTTTTCAGGAAGGGAAAAGCTTTCTTGTTTAGATTTCATTTTGAGAAAAGGTTTCAACACTGCCTGTGTTATCCAATGCCATCAAAGCCATCTCCGTTCCCTCTTTGGCCACACTGAGCAACTGCTTTTGTTTAATTTTTAGCCAAGCAGGAAAAAGGCTCCGAAAAACCCAATTTATTTTCCAAAATTCCTCATTCTTGTTAACAATTATGAATACCCAGAACCCCATTTTGGTGACTGTGTAAATGTCATTTTCCTCAAGCTACTCTGTGATATGTGGCTGAAATGATAAAATACAAACCTGGTAACTAAATTCATCCAGTGTTTTTTTTTTCTTTTCCCTTCAACTTGAGGATTATTTTTTCCAATGTTAATGAATAGCCTTGTTCTGCCTCAAAGCAGTCAGATTTCAGCAAAGGATGATTATCTATGGGGATGGATCTAACCTCTTCCTATCTGTATGTTCCATCATGTTTGGGGGTAGCTCATATCTAAATATCTGCATGGGGCGGTGTCTTGGGAAATGTTGAATATGAAGCTTATGGTGACATCAGTGAAAATAGCACCTCTGCTTGTTACTATTCCTACTTCAGTGAACTCCTGAAGTCTCTTTATTTTCTGAACCTGGCTGCCTGTAAGTGAAGCTGCAATGCCACATCTGCCAACTTCTGCAGAATTTAGGGGCCACCACTGATGTCCTTGCTTGGCAGATATGGACACAAGTCACTGTGGCCAAGTGGCTTTACCAAGGATTGGATACAAGGAAGAATTTTTTTTTACTATGAGGGTGCTGAGGCCCTGACACAGAGTGCCCAGAGAAGCTGGGGCTGCCTCATCCCTGGAAGTGTCCAAGGCCAGGTTGGACAGGGCTTGGAGCAACCTGGGATAGTGGAAGGTGTCCCTGCCCATGGCAGGGGGTGGGACCTGGATGGGCTTTCAGATCCCTTCCAACCCAAACCATCCTGTGGGTCTGTGACTGTTAGACTAACCCCAAAATCTGTGATATTCTGACATATTGTACTTTTACTTTCTGAAGTTTCTTTCCTGATCCATAATACAACATGCACTGCAAAAGTGTGAAGAGAGGAGCTCTTGGCTTTTTGGCTCACAAGTCGCTGTGGCTCTGGCTCCCAGATGAGCCTTTATTTCATTTTTGATTCTGCTCTCAGTTGACACACCGGAGCAAGAAGCCGGTGGGCACTGCCCCCCTCCTGGTACCCAGGATTCACACAGGCAATCTGCTTGTCTGAGCCCTTAAAATCAACTCCAGCTTTTTCTCCTTGTCCTCATTTCCTGAAAATTCGCCTCCACATTCCAATTCTGCTGCCTCTAGTAAATTAATCCTTCTGGCTTATTGCCCTGTCACTCTGTATTTGGAGGTTTCTCCGCTAACCTTTTCTTTCTCTGAAATGTAGGTGTCTTGCTGCTGCTTTTAAGGCTCTCCATGGTTTATCCTTTCCTTTCCTATTCAGCTGTACTACAAGGTTAGCTTTGACTTTCAGGCAAGGCACTTTAAACCTTCCTCAGGTGTTGTCTTGTATCAGCAGATGCTCCCAATTAATTTCCACAAGTTCTCACTGTGTCCCTTTTTCAGCTCCTCACACTCCACCTTCCTCAGTGAGGATAAAATCACCTATTTAGCTGATTATGCCAAGCTATTGACAATTACATTCCCAGTTCAATGAGCACTGCTGCCCCATATTTTGATGCTATTGCTTGTTTTGCTTCTGGGACTTTGTAGCAGCTCCTGTGCAATTTTCTCTGTGTACAGGACACCTCGAACAGCAGTTGGGCTCGAGCAGAGAACGTGTTTACAATTCCTTCAAAGTAATAGCTCCCAGACAGCCCCATCCCTGTGTGCTGAGCAGAGTGGGGGTGGGGATGGTTTGTGTCTGAAGTTGTGCTATTAAAGTGAATCTATCAAAATGAGAATGCCCCGTGTAGAGGCTGAGAGCAGAGGATTTGATTTCACCTCTCGCTCCTGCTCGCTGGGATAGAGGTGACTTTCAGCTGCACTGCTCACTCCCACACAGTCCAGGATGCCTGGATCTTCCCTTAGATTTTTTAATGAGCCTGTTCAATATTATAATTTTGAACTTTTTCACCTAAATTAAGTTAAAAAAAAATTGGGAAACAGTTTAAGTGTAATCCTGCTTGTTTTGACAGCTGGGAAGGCTTCACAAGTGCAATAAATTAAAGGTAAGGATTATTACAACATTGTAAAATCATGACAACTCAGAAATATTTGCACAAGCTCCTGAAACAGGCAAGCTTTTAAGGGACATAAAAATCTATCAACAGATCTATTTTTATATGAAAATATGTAATATATAAATTATTTAATTTTTGAGGTCAAGCGTGATCTTGTTAAACTTTTCTTTAGCAACAGAGTATTTTGGGGTGTCTGGTACCCCACCCAACAAACCTTTCTAGAATATATTTGGCTAGAAATGTTTGGTGAAGTTCTGTGGAACCACTTAGAAAACCAGCTGCAGTTGGAGTGCACAGAGAATCATTTAACAGAATAAGGGATTGATAAATATCAATGACATGAAATAGGTTTGTAATTTCTAAGGAGTTCCACAGGAACTGAGACAAAGTTTGGGCTTTCTAGGGAGATAGAGAATATGGGTGAAAACGAAGGAAGTCCTTAATGTCTCCAGTGTTGGGTAATATTTTATTGCAAAGGAACCACATGTCAGTGAGGTATCAGCTATTTAATTGTGTGAGTGGGGACAGTGCAGCCTGTGGGAAGGAGCGAGGAGTCAGGAATATCTCTGTCCATACAGCTCTGATTGGTGTCAGGAGCCTTTGGCAGCTTGGCTGGCAGAGCAACTGAGTGTTGCCCTGAGTGCTGTGCAGCCCTGGAATGTTAGATGTGCCCAGTTGCCTTTGGAGGACTGGGATCTGCAGAGAAAAATGATCCTTTCTTCCCTAAGAGATAACCAAAGCTTTATAGACACACTCTGGGCATGATTCAAGTCTAAAGTCAGGGACTCAGATCCCCTGATCCAATGGATCCAGTAGGGAAATACTTTTGGCAGGCTAGGTTGGGTGGAGGTGAAGAGGAATGTGCAGGAGGTCACAAGGGACACCAGTGCAGGAACATCCTAGGGAATAAACTGCCTCAGTTTCTCTGTGTGACCCAAGTTTCAAAGATCTGCACTGCAATACAAAATTTCATTCCACAGTTCCTGGATTTCCCTTGATTCACAAGCGTTCAGACAGCTGCCAAGTTATTTATGAGAGTCAACTTCTTCCAAGTATTTCAGGAATTGCAGTGAAGATCTTTTAGTCAACAGTCTGGGAGGTGTGAATGCCAGTCGGCATCTGCTGCTTCTCATTCTCTTGTTGTTCAGAAACCGCAGGGCCATGCTCGAAAGTATTGACCTGAAAGACTTTGAGGAAAGCTCCATGTGATGTTTAAGAGATGGTTAAAGCCAGGTTAAAGATGATCAAAGCTGAAAAGCAAAAAGAAATGAGGGTTCACTGTAGGAACAGTAATTCTATGCTTGTTTGCCATTCACATTCCTCCTTCTATTTTCCTTTTATTTTTTTTTTTTGTGTTAATGTCTTGGAGGTTTATGCAAATGTTCCTGCATGGGGGTATCCTGTACAATTGTCCTAGAAAATAACAGGCTGAAATAAAGGGGACTGATCTAAGAAACAGTAGTGTGGAGGGAAAAAAACAAGGACTTCCAGTGGATATAAAACATGGAAAGTACAAAGATACTTTTTGGACATCACCTTTGGAGCTGCATGAAAAATAATGTTCAGGACATTAGTTTTATTTATTTTTATTTCATGTGTGAGCTTGGGTACAAAATATCTAAGTAAATGACCTGCCACAAAGAGGGAGAATTAATCCAGAAATATTTTAATTTTTCTTGGTTTTTAGGTGGTTGTTCATTTGATGAGCACTACAGTAATTGTGGTTATAGCGTCGCCTTGGGAACCAATGGATTTACCTGGGAGCAGATCAATACTTGGGAAAAGCCAACAATGGATCCTGCTGTCCCAACTGGTGAGTACGGAGCCTCATTAACAATGATGAGATGCAGTTCTTAGAGAGAATCAGCTGTTGTTCCTATGTATGTGTGTGCTGGCTCTGGGAACACACAACAGGGGAGAGCAGGATTTGATTCAGTGATAAAAAGTTAATTTTGTGTTCAAAATAATCTGGCAACAGAACTCAGAGATGTGAGATGGCTTTTTGCAACCTTTGCCATTGGATATCTTTGCAGAATTGTTTTTCATGTCTTATTCTTATTTTATTTCTCATTTAGCAGAGAGGAAATGTTTTGGATATAAAAGTCCAAGGTTTGGCCAGCTTTTGGCATGTTTCTGGATGACAGAGTTGTCTAGGGAGGTTCATGTTGGACAGGCCAGAAGAAGTAAAGCTTTGAAATGTGTGGAAATATTGGCCATTCCAGTTACCATTTAGCTCTCAATTGACTGCTTTAAATTCCAATTTTGAGAAAGACGAGAAAGTTCTTAGAGAATTAGTTGTGGTAGCTAATGCTTGATTAGGCTGGGACTTGGGAAAGGAGAATTTTCATATGCAAAAAAAAACATTTCCAGCAGAGAGAATTACCAGAGTTTCTAATTTATGAATGTATACTGAGTATGGTGTAGGCTTCCATGTGATTGTTGGAATATTCTTAGAAGAACTCACAGTGATGATAATTTCCAAGTTTTGTTTTTCCTTGGAAGTTACCATTATGCTTTATATGGGCATGAATTCTCTAGCCTAAAAGTGCTGTGGAATGCTTTGCTCACATTGAAAAAGAACTTGATTTAAGAAAACACTTTGAAGTTCACTAAAAATTCTACTTTGTCCATGTTGGTTGCCACCTAAAATAGCAATACAAGTCTCTTTCAGGCACACAGTGGCAAACAGACCTCACCAGCCAGTTAAGACTTTGATTGCACTCCTAAAAAAAAAAGTATTTGTTCTGGTTAGTGCACTGCACTGTGAAAGCATGAGCTCTGTGGAAGAAGCGGAATATAATGTTCAAGACATATTCTTATGCCTGTAATTATTGGGATAAGAGACTTGTAATTGCTGGCTGCCTGGCAAGGACACAGTGTGGAGCTGAGACAGCAATAGCTCCCTGCCACAGCCACTGACAGACAGCCCAGAATTCAGCCTTGGGTGCTTGTCAGTGAAAAACCAGCACAGGAGACACCAGCCTGGCTGGGCTTCCTCCAGCGCTGAAAGCTGTTTAAGTTCTGTGGGTTTGAAATCATTTCATCATTGGAAATTGTTCAGAACAGGAACCTTCGAAGCGCATCACACCTGGTACCACTTGGTTTGTCTGTGGCATCCCCAAAGGAGTTAATCGTGAAAGTTGCGGATTTTTGGTCCTGTCTGTAAGAGTGGATTTCATGATTTTAGGTGTTGTTGTGATGTTGTTGTAAATGATGACAGTTTTATCTCTGGGCTCCTCAGCATTCGGTTCATTGTTGCGTCGTTGTTTTGTGTCCTTGGCGAAGACCAGGCTAGAGGGACACAGCAGATCTTTGAGTTAACTGATCCCAGAGTGAAGGAGTAGGAATTTACACAGTTTTGATGCAATTGAGAATCTGGAACAAAAAGGGAAGGTTTATATGGCTTGCACTTGACAAGCTCAATACTTTGTGAACTCTCAACATTAAAGTAAACCCCTCCTGGCCTCCTTATGAAGGTGCACTGTCATCTGAAATACCCTGGAACCATGGAGAGATCAACAGAAATCACAGGGCTGGAAAAGACCTCCGAGGTTGTTGACTCCAATCATTATCCCATCACTAAACCATGCTCCCACATCTACATGTTCTGTGACCACATGTGCCGCATCTCCTTGTTTTATGAACACTTCCAGGGATGGTGACTCCACCACTTCCCTGGGCAGCTGTCCCAGTGCTTGACAACTCTTTCAACCAAGAAATTTTTCCTAATATCCAATCTAAACAATAATAGACAAGCAGCAGCCTGGAATGGCATGATTAAAAAAACCCAAAACAACAAACCAACCCCAAAAAAACTATGGACCCCAAACAAACAACTCCGTATACACAAAAAACCCCATGCCAACCCTAGAATATCACAATGTAGTTTCTCCAAACACTTGTGGTTTCCCCCTTTCCATGATATCTGGTATAATGAAAAAGTATCTAGAGATACTCCAGCAGCTGCAAATTTAATAAAGGTTAGAACTCAAACAAAAAAATGCGGAAAAATTTATTGAAGTAAGAGGTAAAGGTAAAGCAGCCATCAAGTGGGAAAGTGCTGATAAATAAGATGTAAAAAGGTTTTAAGGAGTATGAGAGGAAATGAGTCAGTTCCTGATGCAACTGATTGATGTCACAGGCCTGTTCACAGAGAACAAAAGGCAAAATCAGTAGGTGGAAGATCATCGACAACGGCAAATGGGTACAGAAGGGCCTGGTGTAACAAACCCTGTGTTTTGAAGAGCTGTCCAAGTCATGCTAACCTTGGAGTAAATTACAGTGTTTAGTCAGACTTCCTGAAGCTGGAGGAGATTTTTGGAGCTATTATTGAGAGTCTATTCCTGACTAGAATTGTGGTGTTTGCATTGGTTACTCTTTGAAAAGCTGTTTGGTGGGAATAAAAGTTGTTTGCTTAAAATTCATGTCGTGGCAAAGCCAGGTGGATAAATTGATGAACAGCACGTTCCGCTCCTACAAGCAGGGGCATCTTTAAAGCTGGAGTCCTAGAACATGTGATGGTTGACTTTCCATTCCACTGAATTTCTCCACTGCAGCTGAGGGCAGCAGGGTGTAAATCCACTGAGCTGCAGGGTGTAAGAGGTGATGACAAAGATGTGTTCATGGAATAAGCATCCAGAGGCACGACAGAGCATGGAGAGCGATGGCAGGAGTGCCGGCAGGGTTCTGGGAATGCACCGGTAAAGCAGATTTTCTTTATTGGGATGGTATTTTAAACATCGCTAGGATAAATTACCACATTGTGGAAATGGTAGAAACGAAAAGCGAGCAGGAATTAGGTTGGTTGAGTGGTACTGAGTCAGTCTGCAGTGCTGGAAGCATGGCCAGCCCCCAGCTTGCTCAGCCCTTTCCTCTGGAAAACGTTTTGGCTTTCCTAAGTACCAGCAGATCCCTTTGAATTCAACCAAACCACAGAACTGTGTCCTCCTGAATGTTAATGATGCTGTCTAGCACTTTTTAAAGTCCTTTTCACTGCTAGATCTTAGAGTGCTCTTCAAAGGGGGTCAGTACCATGAATGAGAGCCCGAGTCCCCAGAGCTGTGTAATTCTCTGCTGACACGCTGCTGCAAAGGTCTCTGCCCAGGGATTTCTTTCCAGTCTTTATTTTTTTAATTAAAATGTCAAAAAAAAAAAAAAAAAAAAAAGGCAATTAAACCGCTCCATTAGCAATGTAGAAGTTTGTAGGCAATTTGTTTTACTCCATTGCCAGCAAATAAACTGTTTCCCATGAATTCTATGATTAATTCCTTAGGGCTGGAAACAGTGTTAATTGGGGGATTAAGAACCAGATGTTTGTTGTTCTGAATAAATGTTTCAAAAACGTGAAACGCATGAATTGTAGGTATCCAACCCCCAGACTTCAGTGGGACTGTCGTTCCACCTCCTTGCACAATAGCAGGAGCGATTATAACAAAATATTCTTTAACAGATGGGTGTTTACTTAAGCCTGAATACCCTCAGTGATGAGTATTCTGCAGCTTTTGGGCTGCTTGTTCCACTCTATGAATTAAAAAGGTTCTCAAACCTTCATTTTCCTTCCTGTGGCTTCAACTCATTGTATTTTTTTTTCCGTTTTTAAATAGGGAGAATAATCAGCTGTTGCTCTCTTATAACCTCTCTTACACAGTCGTATGCAGTTAAATCTTTATTCTGCAGGACTAAATGTGACCCAGTCCTTTTAACCTTTCTTAATTATCTTGTTTCCTTCCCTGTGCCTTCACCCATTATTTTCTTACCTTCTTGGGCGTATTTGTCTGAAGTTGTGCTACCAAGCAAGGATTCAGCACTCTGCATGGCAGTGCTGGCAAGATGCAAGACCAACCCAAACCAGTCTGGGATTCTGTGAAAGTAGGACTTGAGCTCTTTTGTGGGTCTTTTTTGAGGCAGGTGCTTGGTTAGCACAACAAAGAAATGTGTTTGAATCAACCAGGCAAAAGTACTGCTCTTATTTTCCGTGTCACCACATTGCAGCATTCCAAGGAGCCGGGACCTGGCTGCTCTTGCAGCAGTTGCAAGAATAATGTTAATGATAAAAGTATTTAACATTTAAAGTTCAAAGTATTTTACTATCATTTGCTAATTAGCTCCAACGGAGATTTAACCAGGGCTGACTAGACTGAAGTAATTACTTTAATTGTATTAAATATGCTTCTATCTGAATGCAAAGGCATCGTGTCTTGAGCATGTGTGCAGCTGCATTCTTTGCTGTTAAGATATTAACCCCACGTTTATTTTGTGAAGTTTTCCTGTTCGAACTTAGCAGATAAATAATCACACAGAGGCTGAAGGTCTGGCCCCACCTGCCTTGACTGCTCACTTCCTTTCATCTGTGTAGCACTTGGAGCAAGTGCTGCTTTGCTTTCATAGAAATAAACAATAATTCTTCCCAAACAAATGGAGTACACGTGCATATAAACATAGATCTGCATCTCCGCGTGCTCCATATCACTGCTGCTTCTTGCTCAGTTGCTTTCCAACTGGACATAGCTTGTCGAGGAAACAGAAGTGTAGGTATGAAGAACACATGGATTAACAAAATGTTTGGAATAAATGATAGTATTCAGAATGGCATCACTTGTATGTTAGCAAGTACAAATGGCCTCACTTTGCATCCTTAGTTCACAGAGTCCAAACATTTTCTGCAAAGAGCAACAGGACCTGTTGGTGTTGAAGGGTGATTTTGTGATAGAAAGCGGTGCATTTTTACCTCACATGGAATCATTTAGGCTGGAAAAGCCCTCTAAGATCATCAAGTCCAACCATTACCCCAGCACTGCCAAGGCCACCTCTAAGCCATGTCCCCAGGCACTACATGACATGTTTTCTGAATGCTTGCAGGGGTGGTGCCCTGGGCAGCCTGTTCCAATGCCTTGATCACTCTTTTGGAGAAGAAATTTTTCCTGATAACCAATCTAAACTTCCATCTAAATGGTGGGTGTTTTGAGTGGATATTTGCACGCACAAATGAGTGCTGAGTGCGCCCTTATGAGTCTGCATCAGTGAAGTGATCCCAGCTCATGAGCTGTTCAGGGTGTGCAGAGCATCACCTCCCTTGGATGCACGGCACCACCTCACTGAGAAATCATAGAAGAATTTCTCTCTTTCCTCTTGCAGCAGAGATAAGGGATGGGGGACTCTTCCCACACCTAAATGAGTGTGTTCCTTTGTTCCAGGAACTGGAGGAGTCTCTGAGCTTCTCACTGGAAGAACAGAAGGGTCATCATCATTAGTGTTGCTCTGTGAAATACTAATTTAGCAGGCAAACATCGAGATGTATCCAGGAATTCCAGATGGCCAAATTCCACTTGGGCTCCACTGAACTGAGGGAAGTTTTATGGGAGTCTAATAGACCAAATGCTTTCCTGTGTCACCTTTCTCTTTTTGTGAGTGGCACTGTGGAGTGACAGCAGGAATGAATAATTACCAAGCAGCTTTCCTTCTGGAAGGTGATAACCCACACTGGATGGGCAGGATGCTTTAATTCTGTTCAGGAGATGAGAGATGTGAAGCTACTGCTGACCTCTAGAAAGGCCAGAGACCCTCTGTGCATAGGTCAGGCATTTGTCTCTTTTCCCTGCAGGCCAGAATGGTGCCAGCAGGAGTTAGACTCAACATTTGTAAACTCGAAAGGCGAGGCAGTAAAATTAACATTTCCCTTGTCTGAGTGTATTAATTCTTGCTTACAAGAAAATACAAAAAGAAACTTGTTAAAGGAATAAATTAAGAGTCATCTGTGTATATGATGAATCATGATCCAGTTTTGTCTGAGAGGCAGAAGAAAATTTGGCTCAGCTGCTTGTATATTTTTTTTTCTCCAAAAATATTTTATGCAGGGGAAATTACTAAGAATGAGTCAAATATGTTTCTCCCCACTCTTTCACTCCCATACAAGTAAATAGATTAGTCTGTGGCTTGTTGATGAACTCCAAGTAATTTCTCAGCTGTTAAAGTCTAAAGAGAAAGGAATCTCTGGAAAGTTTCCCCAATGTGTTTTTATTTTGCTATTTACTCTGCAGCCTCCTGTCTGTGTTTTGGGATTCTTTCTTGTAGCTGTAAATAATTCTTCCCCATTTCCACAACTCCATCCCTGTTTGATGCTAACCTGAGTTTTTTGGGATTGACTGCAGGTGTTGGGTTTATTATAGTGGATGTGCATACCAATATTGAGGTTTCCAGGAAAGTGCACTGTTTTGACCTATTTATGAATGTAGCTTTGGGAGGAATGTAACCTTGCAAGCAACGAGAGGGATTTTGTTCTGCACTTACAGCCTTCTGTTGCTCTGTTTTACTCTCTCCAAATCCTAAGCCATTCCCTTAACTCATTCTGTAATGAGCCCAGCACTAGGATTTAGCTGTCCCTCAGAGGAATGTGTTGTCACCCATACTTTTTTACCACCTCATGTTAGGTCTGGGTTGTCAGTAACTAAATCCTACATCTATATGCAGACAATTTTCCTTATTCAGCAAAGAAGACCATGAGCACTTCTGCACAGAACTGATTTCATACAGATAGAAATTTAAACCCATTAGTTTTAAGAGTGTTTCTTACCAAATATTTGCTCTGTCTTGTGTTCCTGTGTTCTAACACTGAGTAAAACCTTTCCTTTGGGATGGGGTGTGCTAGTTTTGGATGGAATAGAAGTGGGGAGGGACAGTTTGACCTAAGTTTGTGGGGAAGTTGCAGACCTGTAAATTACGTCTATCACACTTAGCTAACTAAATACTTGCTTTTATTCAGTGATGTAAAAAGATTTAGTTAAGACCATCTACCTCTCTAGAAGACTTCTGCTGAAAGGAAGTTACATCCCAGTTTTTAATTCTGTGTCATTCCCATTGTTAAGGTGAGACAGAATTTCTCCTCGTATGCTGTTGTCAGAGGTCAGCAGAACCATCCTTCCACTTAGACAGAGGTGGTGTTTTGGTACTGAAACCAATCTTAGCAAGGATGTGCAGCCTTCAGTGAGCTCACACGGTATAAAGAAATGATATCAAAGATCAGAATGGCTCCTAGGAAGTGTTTTAATGACCCTGAAGGGATTGCTGTCTGCTGGGAACACACGTAGTTCCTGCACCTTGATGTGTTAAATGGTACATTTGAACTGTTGTCAGTCTCTTCCTGACCCTTTCCTGCGAGAGCTTCCACAAACAGAGCTGTTTGTGAGTGTCAGGACCTTTCCATTATCACCATTAGTGGGACTACGACACTTTTAAAGCACTTCCACAGCATCACTCAGCATCGCCCTGGGAGGAAGGACAAGAAAGCTGCTGCTGTACTCCTTTCTCCTGCATGGTTTCAGCACTGAAACATTAATTTTTCTCAGCACCTGTTGGCTCTAGCAGGAACTGATGCCTCTCAGCATCTGAGCACGCAGCCTGTATTTTCTATAACGTGTTATTTTGAGCTCTGGTAGGACATGCTGTCCAGATGCCAATGTGTTAAAACTGATTTTTGTTTGAGGGCTAAGTTAGGGAATTTTATAGCCACACCAGTGGAAAAATATTTCTTGTGAACAGCTTCAAAATCTTCAGGAGTGGGGAAATAGAAAGAGGGGTTTCTTCCAAATAGATGAAATGTCATTTAAATTCTATTGAAATAAATCTGATTGCAGGAGTAAACAAGGTGCGTAGGTAGAATGAGGGATGGGGAAGGTCTTTCTGACAAAAATTAAATAAAATTGATAAATATGAAGTTAGTGGATATTAAGGAATAGAAGAAAAGCAGCGACTAAATAGGAACAGAAGTTTTAGGAGGAATAGATAAATTCTAGTGCATTTGAAGGAACTGACAGGATTAGGGAATGTTGCAGGTCTGGTGACGGCTGAGAGATTTGTAACAACATTTGAAGAGTGAATTTTTGAGTAGACAGAATTCTGATCTTTTTTTTTCCCTCCCCTTAAACTGTGAACCTGCTCTGCATTGGGTATTTTTCCTTTTTTCTGGAAGGTTTGTTAGCAGGCTAGAGATGGACAGGAAAGAAGGTCCAAAAGGAGAGTGACCTGAGAACCTGCATGGGGCAGATGGCCAAAGTCAAGACAGACCAGATGTGAAAGAGGGAAGGAGAAGGCCACGAATGAAGAGACAAATACTGACAGATAAGGATTCACAAAAGGAAATGGTGGTGAAATCTGTCATAAAAACCAGACAACTCGCTCTTGCTGTCCAAAATAATGATGTTTATTAGACAACAAAAGCGAAAAATAAAAGCGGGATCCACAAAAATAAAAGTTGGTAAAAAANGTGGCTTTTGATTTTAACATTATTTAACATTAACCCAACTTATAATAACATTAACATTTGTTAACTAACTCATCAAAATTAAACAATTAGTATGCAAAGACCAACTCTTAATTTCTGTTTATGACAAATCAGAGGCAAAATTACTCCTCAGCACAATCCAAGAAAGCAAGTGAGGGATTAAACAGGGATTCAAGGCAGAGGGTGGGCAGAACACAGGAAAGGCAAGAAGTATCATGAAGGTTGTTGCTCAGCCCCGTGTGAGCCTTGGTAGCTCTGAGTGAGTTTTCAGCTTTTTGGAGTTGTTTAACATAGAGTCAGTGGAATTCTCCTGAAATCCCTTAAATTCAGTGGGAGCTGGGTGTAGTGTCTTAGAGGGACTCTGTGCTGAAGTGCACTGTCTGGCTAATGCACCTTTTTTCCCCCCCATTTGTCTCTTTTGCCCAGTGAACCCTCTTCTTTCATCTTTCTTACTTTTTTCTTTGATTTTTCACTTCTGTCACCAACCATCACACCACTTAATGGACTCCCAGCACCTGAGTACAAACCTATGGAAGAATATCCAAGATTCCAGTTATTTATTAATTCCATTATTTATTAATGCAGTTTCTTTACCACAAGCCGTTTTCAGTGTATAGTGAACTAACTGCAAGTCTTTCTGCTAGCTTCAAAATAAACAGGATGGAGACTCATAATGAGCAGATTTTCAAATGCTTTACTATTTAATTAGAAGGATACAGATTGTTTGATGGAATGATAGTAACAACCTCTGATCACTGGTTCCAGTGAGAACAGTTACTATTGAGAATTTGTGGGGGAAAGAGAGTTCATTTTTCATGCTTAGGAAATATTAGCATTTGCTATTGCCAGTATCAGATACTTAGTGCGTGTAATTTGGCACATGAAAAATGCTGGCTTTTAAATCTCTTTTCCAAAAGTCATTTATATATGTACAAAAGCAAGTTGATAGCAACAATATTAATATATTCTCATGGGAAAAAAATAATGTAGGCATCTCCTGCATAGGCAATCCAACCTCCTCCGTGTCATTCACCTCCTTTAGAAGGGACTGGAAACTGTTATGCTTGTATTCCTTTGAGATGTAAAGTTGTTATATTACAAATTATCGCTTGTTTTCAGTATTGACTAGATAAATAAATGCAATTATGTTTATCAATGTTGAAAATTAAGCGACAGAAAGCAATTGTGTGTGTTTGAGGATCTTTTCAAATGAAAAGCTGTATTCACTGAATTCTCATCGGCTCTTTTTCTCCCTGACATGTTTCATGATGTGAGCTCTCAATTGAATGAACAGCTGCAATAAAAATGCCACCAGCCAAGTCACAGGGAATTCACAGGAAATTGAGATGTTTCAGGCTGCAACACAAGCCATTTGGGCCCTCATTTACCTTGAGAAATGCTTGGCTTTTCCTTACTAAAATGTCTATAAACACAGAAAGGTGTCGGAGCCCTTTGGGTAAGCCTCATAGATGTAGAACAAAGGCACTTTGCTGGGAGGGTTTATCTTTCTAATGGTGGAAAAAGCTTTTCCTTCTGGTCTTGTACTTTGGGTTTACTTACAGTGCATGCATGAGGGGGCAGTATGAAGGAAATGTCAGTGTTGGTCAGAAGGATGCACTAAGCATAAGAAGGAAGCAGAATAAGAAACCTACATTACAGCTCAGGTGTCTAAAAACCTCCTTGATTCATCTCATTCTTCTAAAACAAGATCATCCTTAACACTCAAGATCTGAACCCATCCCTTAGATCTTTGGAAATACCATCTATTGCCTCATATGGATGCTGGCAGAGTCAGGATGTTTTGTCCCAGCTTCCCGCCCAGCCCCGGCACGCACAGCAGACGTGGCAGCACAAACTAGCAAGGAGGCTGAGACCACCCAAGCCCAGCCGTCCTTCACGTGACTGCAACTTTGGGCTGGGACTTAAGCTGCCTCACGGAACTTGAGATACCATAAAGGTGACACTAGTGTTCAATTGCCTCTCTTCTAGGGACAAGGAAACAAGACTAAGGGAGGACAATGTATCCAAGAGAGCCAAAGGCAGCAGCTCTGCTGAAAATCAGCTTGGGCCAGGCTCGGCCTTGGGGAGGCCATAGCCCGCAGGCTCATCTGCTGAGGCCGTGTTTGCACACATTCCCCCACAACCAAGAAGGGAGGAGGAGAGTTTTGGGGCTGTGGTGTAACCTCTGGTCACAGGCAGTGAACTCCCATCCTCCCTCACACAAACTGGCTCAGCTGTAAATCCCCCCAGCCCAGGAAGGCCACATCCATGGTACACTCACATGAGGGGCAGCTGAGCAGGTGTCATCATCCATCGAAGACCCCCAAAGCGCTCCCCAGACTCACTGCTGAGGCCTTGCAGCAGAGCACTGCTCGTCATGCAAAGGGATGCAACTGATCCACAGCCTGTTGCAAGAGACTGTGTCAAACTTGCCCCTGCCAGGGCAGGTACCTGGGCCTTCCCACCCGGCCCAAGTGAATATCAATCCACTGAACTCCATGTTTGTGGGGGACTGTCAGCACCAAGAAGAGCTGACAGAGAGCATCCATGAGATGCCTTTGGGATCCACAGAGTGGTGAGGTTTTCTACTTAATCTGTCTCCGTCACTCTCTTTCTCTCCCCCCACCTCTTTCCTATTTCTCTCTCTTTCTCCCTCTCTCTCTCTCTGTCTCTCATTTACTGTTAAATGAAACCCATACTATTGACTTTGGCATATGGTCTCATCTGCTCCCTAGTTCAGGCAGAGACATTTCTGATCATTTTAATAACCGGATCAGAAAAAGGGGCTAGAAGCCCACCAGTCCCAGGGCTGCTCCATGCCACTTCCAGTGGGATCAGCTGTTGAAGGGTGCTGGGTGTGGCCCTTTGTGACACAGGCGCCTTGTCAGGGCCCTGGGTGATGCGGGACATTGTGGTGCCCAGAGGCCTTTGTGACATGGCAGAACCACACCCTGCAGAGGGTATATAAGGGGCGCAGGGCCCTGCGTTGCCTAGTTCCAGGAGAGCCGCTTGCTCAGGAGGAAGCAGCTCCCAGGATCCCACTCCGTGTTCCAAGAGATCAGACATGGAGGAAGTGAGAGTCCGAGAGTTTTACCGACGCCACCAGAGAGTAACAATCCAGGAAGTTTCCTCAGGTGGAGTTGTGAGACAGCAAGTGTTGCATCGGTGGGAGGTAGGTGTGAGACTCCAGTGGGGAGATGGCACACAGCAAGAGCTATACCACAGGGAAGAAAGTATGACAGTCCAGGACCTGGCATGGGACGAAGAGGACGAGACAGACGAGGAGCTGTCTCAGTCAGAAGAAGATGAGACAGACGAGGAGCTGTCTCCGTCAGAAGAAGATGAGACAGACGAGGAGCTGCATCAGTCAGAAGAAGATGAGACAGACGAGGAGCTGTCTCAGTCAGAAGAAGATGAGACAGACGAGGAGCTGTCCCACTCAGAACAAGACGATGAGACAGACGAGGAGCTGTCCCACTCAGAACAAGACGATGAGACAGACGAGGAGCTGTCCCACTCAGAAGAAGAGGATGAGACAGACGAGGAGCTGTCCCACTCAGAACAAGACGAGACAGATGAGGAACTGTCCCACTCAGAAGAAGAGGATGAGACCGACGAGGAAATGTCTCAGTCAGAAGAAGATGACGACACATACCAGGAGCTGTCCGCATGTGAAGATCTGGCATTCCAAGACCTGTCCTTGTGGGAAGCAGAGGAGTACCAAGCACTGTCTCCTTTGGAAGGTGTGCAAGGCCATCTGTACACGTGCAAATGGGAAGGAGACAAGAGAGAACCAGAGTCGTCTCAAGTGGCAGACAACAGGGACAAGGAGGTATGCCAAAGAAAAGACGACAGTCTCCAAAAGTTGGCACAATGGAAAAAAGACAGGAGTGACCAAAAGCTGTCCCAATGGAGAGAAAGTGTGAGCAGCCAGGGGCTGCCTCAGGGGGCAGGTGTCACTTACAAGAGCTGGGACAAACCCTTGCTCCCAGAGAAGGACGAGGATACCCAGACTTGTGCCCAGCAGGGGCCTGGCTCTCCCAGCAGCGTGGGCACCCAGGTGGCAGGAGAGGCAGCCCGTGAGCTGCCCAGCGCCTCTCCTGCCCCAGGGAGTCCCACAGAGGACAAGCTGGCAGCTGCTGCTGCTCCAGCTGGAGCTGCTGAGGAGGTGGAGGAGTCCCCAAAGCCTCTGGCTCCCGAGGTGGAAAAGACCCCAGGTTCCCCTGCTGGCAGTGAGGAGGTGCCATCGGCTGGGAAGAGAGCCTGATCTCTGCTCCACAGAGCCCCAGCTGCCCGTCCAGCCCACTGGGAGCCCAGGTGCTCAGTGAGCAGCAGGATGAGGCAGAAAGGGGGTCAGTCCTGGTACAGGGAAGAAGCAAGGAGGGAGCCTTGGCTGGGGAGCTTGTGCATTCTCAGTGTGAAGATGAGGAATGCACAGAGCTGTCCCAAGGAGAAAGCAACAAATACCGAGAAGGGTTCCAAGGGGAAGCCAGCACTGAGCGGGAGCTGTCCCTAGAAGAAGCCAGTAGCCACCAGGAAGGGTCCCCAGGGGAAACCTGCACTGTGCAGGAGCTGCCCCTAGAAGAAGCCGGTAGCTACCATGAACTCTCTGATTGGGATGAATGCATCAAGGAAGAGCTGTCCCACAGCGATGCTGGTAGCTACCAAGAAGTTTCGGACTGGGAAGAAGACATGGAGCAAGGCCTTTCCCAAGGACGAGTCGGTAGCTCCCAAAGCCTCTCTGACTGGGAAGAATACGACGAACATGAGCTGTCCCACGGAGATGTCAGCAGCTACCAAGACATGTCTGATTGGGAAGAGTCCATAGGCGAAGAGGTGTCCAGAGGGAACGGTAAGAGACCCTCTGTGCAGTCCAGCTGGGAAAATGATAGTGACCAAGACCTCGCACAGGACAGCTGGGAACAGAGCATTGGGAACAAGCCCTTGCTGCAGGACGAGGACGAGTGGGATGAAGTGAGCGTCCTTGAGCTCTGCGAAGAAGAAGACAGAGGGCGAAGACTGGCAGGGTTGGCAGGAGGCGGGTTCCCAGTGCCTGCCCCTCGCGAGGCTTGGGTTGAGCTCGAGGCATCTGAGCCATGCCCCCAAGGGCCACTTGGTGCCTCGCCTCCCCATCTGGAGGCCCCGGCCCCCATGGGACACACAGCCTCTCCTGCCTTCCAGGATCAGGTGCCCGAGGCAGGGACACAGAGCCCAGTGCCTGCCCCACGCAGACGCCCCATCCCCTCAGCTCCCTGGCTGAGACCCCTGACCCTCAGCCAGCAGCTGGGTCCCCCTAGGAAACGTCCCTCCATCCTCAGGCGGGCACTGCGCAGCCTGTTCTGCTGCTGCCTGGGGCCACAGCCTGAGGATTAGGGCCCACTGCCGGCACCAGCCCGGGCCCTGCAGATGGCCCCTGGCCGGCATCCTGCCCCGTGTCCTGGGGGAGCCCCACGGGCTGCCTTTGCCTGGACATGTCCCTGCAGCCTCAGCAATCCCCGGCTGCTTTGCAGCATCCCAAGTGGGTCTCCCCGAGACCAAAGATTACCCATGTGGCCAGCCCCAAACCAGCACCCGTGGGGGACACTTGGTGCCAGCTGGTTCAGCGGTGAAGGCTGGAGGCTCATCAGGGTGGGAGGAGACCTTGAAAGTTATCCAGTCTCACTGTCACCCTGGCACCAACATCATCACCCCAAAACCATGTCCCCCAAGTGCCACATCCAGATGACACTTGAACATTTCCAGACAGTGACTCCACCACCTCCCTAAGCAACTTCTTCCAAGCCCTGACCACTCTGTCAGGGAAAAATTCTTTCTACTATTTCGTCAGAACCTCCCCTGCTGGAATCCAAGGCCATTTCCTCTCATCCTGGAAGGATTACATGTGATCCTCTGGGATGTTATCCATGAGGAATGGGCACACACAGGAGGTATTTCCTCCAGGACTCCACTGCACACTGCATGACTGCACCAAAAACAATTCTTCTAGAACAGAGGGAAGTTGAGTTTAGAAGGAGAAATAGTAGCAGTAGTAAAAAAAAAAACAAAAAACAAAACACCCCAAAAAAACCACAAAACATGACAAAAAAAAAAAAAGGAAAAAATAGGAATAGGACTAATACTAATAATACTAATAATAATAATACAAAGAAGATGAAGGAGATGAAATAGTGGTAGTAATTAAGAAAAATAATTAAGCGTAATTGTAAGCATAAGAAAAAGGAAGGAAAAAAAATAAGTACAAGAATAAGAGTAAGGAAAATAATAAGAATAAGAAAAAAGAGTAATTTGAAGTAGAAGAAATAGTAGCAGAAGGAAATACTAAGAAGAAGAATGAGAATAGGGATAAGAATAAGATAAAATAGTAGTAGTAGCAAATTATTATTATGATTATAACAATAATATCAAGTTAAAATACACATTCACACATCCTCTAGCATCACAGAATAGTTTAGTTTGGGAAGGACCTCAAAGATCATTTAGTTCCAACAGATTCTCTTCTGCTCTCTGAGACCTCCTTCCTATTTCATTCCATCTATCCCCTCACAATTCTTTTTAAATGTAATCCATGTTAATAAAATCTGGATGTTATCATGATATGGTCTCATTTGCGCCTTCATTTGGGCACGGGCATCCCTCCCTAAGCCGATCAGAACACATTCTCTGCCCAGTCCGTCTTCATAGCACAGGTGTTCCAGCTCTCTGAGGATCTCCACCACTCTCCTCTGAACTCATTCTAGGTCCACGTCATGCTTATGCTGAGGCCCCCAGACACGGACGTAGTGGTCCGGGTGGGGTCTCAAAAAATGAACTAGAGGGCCACAATCACCTCCCTTGACCTGCTGCTCTTTCCTGCTTTCCATGCAGCGCAGCACGTGGGTGGCTTCCTGGGCTGGCAGCACAGATTGCTGGCTCACGCGGAGCTCCTCGTCCATGAGCACCCCTAAGTCTTGTGATAAACACATATTATGGTGTTTGCTCTCTCAGACACTGGAGTAGATACCACGTGTCGTGCATTGTAGTGTTGGCTTTGTGGGAGTGGTTTTGCTGTTGTGAGGGGAGGGAACTGGGTGCTGGCTTTCACTGGGGCTTAGAGCTATTTTTAACACGAATGTTGTGTTGTGATCTGAGTTGTAATTGGACAACATTTAACCGAGGAGGAAATGGGAACCTATTGAATATATTCAAAAGTAAAAAATACCCTCAACGAGGATGACTGCGCGTGCCCGAAAAAGGTGGCAGGGAGGAGGAGCCATGTTAACTAGTTCAGAAAATGTTTTAATAGGAATAATTGTTTATGAATGTGTATTTGGCTGATGCAATACCTACAGTATGTAAGGGCGTTGCTATTGTTAACCGGGGTGCCTCTGCCTATGGCTATGCACCCAGCGCTTTGTTGACTTTGTCCCTTATTAAATCTTTTAAATTTTAATTGAGGAGTGGGTTCAGTTTCTCACAAAGTTCTCCTCCTCAGCCCCTGCCCCGCTCAGCTTCCTGTCCACTGCAAACTCCCTGCTGAGGTGGAGTTGCATCCACTCTGCCTCGTTGGCAAAGCCATTCAAGAGTCCCGGGGCCAAAGGCAGAGCCCTCCCTGAGGGACACCCCTCGTCCCCAGCCTCCACCTGGACATGGAGCCACTGACCACAGCTCCCCAGCTGCCTCCATCTGGGAAATTCCTCTTGCCCTGCACAGCCCACCCTCCAAAGCCAGGCCTCTGCAGTGTGGGGCTCGGGGTGCCTGTCGTGCGGCACTGGGCCTCACGGGGGCTCTGGGCACATCAGCCGTGTCAGAGACTGCAGTGTTATGGGTCATGGCTTAAACTTTGCTAGCAAGGAGTTTGGGGAAAGCACTAACTTGGAGGCAGCAAGTGGCCTGCTGTCTTCAGAGCCATGAAAGAGCAGAGCTGTTTCTGATTAATTTTAAATTCTTTAGAACAAATGTTTTATGTCCTGAAAGTTTATGCAGCGCTCCCATTTTTTAATTTATTTCTGTGCCACTCTTCTTTAACATCCAAGCTAGTAAAGCTTTAAGCAGCATGATGAACATTGTCATGGGATAATTGTTCCTGATGCCTCCTAACGAGCCAGTCTGCCCCATAAACTCACCATTCATGGAAACATAAACCCCTCAAAAGCTTCCTTTCCCTTCATCACTCTTGTTTTCCATGTATATGAGACTTTTTGTATTTCTCTTTTTCCTGCAATACCATCGTCATTTTATAATCTTCTCTAGTTACGGTAGTGAAGATCAAGCTGTGAAGAAATTTGGCAATAAACCTTAAATCACCTCCTCCATCATCTCCAGCCTAATAGGAGATAATCGAAGTATTAAAAAACAAACAAACAAACTATAAGGTAAATTAACTTCTTGCTAAGTTTGTTGCAGTCTAGGGTGACTGAGTGAAGATGTGGTGTGGATATTGCCATGCTTTCTCATGACCAGTTTTACTACTCCATCTGTCCACAGCAGAAGAATGTCTTTCCCCATTTCAGTTTTATAGGTTTGAGCTGTTCATCAGTATAGTTATGGGAATATTCAAAGGAGGAATCATAACCAGAGAAAAGTGGTATAGCTTAGTTGTCATTAGCTGTTCATCTAGAACAGACTGCCTAGGATGGACTTCTGGAGTGTGTCTGATTGCTGCAGCATGGTGACTTAATGGGGACACATTTTTATCTGTGCCAATTGACCTCACAGCTTGGTGTGCAGTGAATGAGCCCTAGAAACTATGGTTTCAGCCTAGGATCTCATTTGTATGTCCCCTTTTGAATTTAATTTGCTGTTGTGTATTTGTTTGGTTTGTATTTGGCACCTGGCATCGCTGATCTGAATTAAATCTCCACCATCCATCCATGAACATTTGTTGTTCTTCAGTCCAGCTTTCTAGTCTGAAAAATCCCGGTCCCTACATTTTTCCTTCTGTTTCCTTATGCTCTAAGCCTTTCTTCTCGTGTAACATTCATGTTCCTAATCCTGCTTTGTCTAAGAACTAGGTTTTACTCTTTTACTTGGAAGTGTTTTTATATAGCAACAAACCAAGAAGCTTTCAAGCCTCACCACTGCAGCTCTTATCACACCATCAAGGCCAGGTTGGATGGGGTTTGGAGCAACCTGCTGTGGTGGAAGTGTCCCTGTCCATGGCAGGGGGTGGAATGAGAGGAGCTTTAAGGTCCCTTCCAATGCAACCCATTCTGTGATTCCATAACTTCTGCGTGTCTTGATTCTCAAGACTCTGTGTCCATTACTTTTCCTCCTTTGTTCCCTTCTTTGGCTTCATCCCTCAGGATCTGTCACTCGCAGCCTCAAGCCCTGGGAGACACAAATCTGTAAAACTCTCTCCTTCAGCTTGGCCAGGAAAACAGCAGAAACACACTCTTGCAGCTGAGCTGAATTGGTACAGAAAGCATTTCTCAGCCGTGTAGCCTTAAAGTGAGAAACAGGATTTCAAAAGCTAATTTGCTTGTTTTTGTAGCACGATCTTAATTCTACAAGGGAGAGAAGATGATCTAATCTAATTTAATTTTGCTCTTTGAGGAGAAGGGAGATCACTTGGCCAGCTGCTGCTCTGAGCAAACACGGAGCTTGCAGGCTACAAGATAAGCTTTGAACTTTATCAAGTCTCTTGGCAGTATATGCTAATGTGTGCTGTTGCGAGAGTTCTGAAACTTTTGCTTCTGATTGTATTAATTAGTTTGCTGCTCCAAATGAGCCATATCTCACTGTAAAATAAAGAGCTGTTACACATCAGGCTTTCTCTGTCCCTGATGCTTTAGTGTTTGGGCAGAGTGGACTGTGACTTCACAAATCAGGCCAAGCCCATGTCCTCACAGTACTGCTGCTGTTTTGTTTTTGTAACTTTAGGCATAGTCTATTCAAGCTGTTCATTTATTACAAGAGGAAAAAGTGTGGTATTCAATCCTGTGTTTGAAGAGGAAGACTTTTTTTCCTCAAACATTTTAACTTTTAAAACCCAAGATAAGGAAGCATCTCAGAGCTTCTGTGGTCATACTGTCTAGACAGTGACAAACTCCTTCAAAAACCAAGTCCACTGTGAGTTAGGGCCACAAGGTTCTTAAAGTAAATTCTATCTGAGGTGGATTTGTTGCATTCTTAAATCCTGCAGTTTCTAGATGAGGTTGATTTACTGGCATGTTGAGATATGTTTTCATGTCTATCACTTTTACAGCAGCCTGATACCTTCCACCAGCAGGCAGTGCCTCAGACTCTCCAAACCTTCCACTGACTGGAGATTGCTACCTCTGCTTCCACCCCTGCTGTGCATTCCCAGCATGAGGTCTGGCTTTCCATGAAATCTGTAGGGTTGTGTCACAAGGTGCAGGGTGCCGGCAGGCACGTGCTGTAGACGTGTACAGTAATTGAAAAGTCATATGTGCTTTGGAAAAAATTGGAGTTTTGTTGTGATTATCATCTTAGCTCTTCTTGCTGATGAGCTCATCAAGGTAATTAACAGTGTGCCCTGACTCTGCATATCTTGATCCTCTTCCGTGCAGCATTGTCCCAGGCTGTTTGACAGAGCCATCGCTGTCTTCAGGCAAATAAAACTAACCAGGGGTTAGGTTTCAGGACTTCTGTGCTACATTTGTTAGAGCTACAGCAGAAGTCCATGACTGTTCCAAGAGAAGTCAGGGCTCCAGTGCTTGGGAGACTTCACTGCAGCCTGGATAACGTGGGGTGAGAACCAACACCCTATGAGGTGACACAGAGTGGGGTCTCAGTGCACCGACCCCCAAAACTGCTTACCCAGAGTGGGAGGTTGTGAATGTCTGAGGCTGGTAACTCCAGTCTGTCTCACTCCCTGTATTCCAGAGGTTCTTCTGTCTGCCTGTTCAATTTGGCAGATTTGCAGCCTGTTAGGACAAAAAGATTAACTGTCTCTCCATTATATCACCTTAAAGATTATATAATTGCCTCATACATGTGGTTTAAATCAAATAATTGACTTTTTCATCAATTCTTTTGTGAGCAAGCATAGGTCCAGCCTACAGCTTCACAGCTAGGCTGGCCTGTTGTTAAACTTGGTACACCAAATGCCTGCAGGGTCTGAGCTGTGCTTAGACCCCTCAGCCATCTCTCTAAACAAAGAGCTCTAAACATTTGGTTAAAATCTCAGTTTTGGCTCAAAGATAAGTGTGAACTGCTCAGAAATGCTCATTTGGATTCAGGCACTCCTCTGTGAGAGCCTTTCCAACAGAGGTAACACACTGGGAATTATTTTGGCTTTCTTATTCTATCAGCTATCTCTTTAGATTTCTTTTTCCATTTGTCTGAGAAAGACTTAAGAAGCGGATGAATTACCAACATCCTTCTTGTGAAACAGGGAGTTCATACCTTCCATATTAAAGATAAAACTTCATCTCGAGTCCTGCTTAAAGACTTCACTCAATCTCCATATTTTTGTGGAAAAAGAGAAGATACTGACCTTTCTATCTGAAATTTAACTCTTTGCCCGAATTGCAGTCAGCCCAATGATTTTCCCTTACTACTTTTAATTAAAGGAATGTGACCAACAGTAGGGTTTTTTTAAGGCAGATTAAAGCTCTCTGGTTGCCTTTGCATTTCTTTTTTTTTAGCTCATGAGATAGCAGACTTAACACTCCCACCTGCTTTTCCTGAATACTTTTTCATTATTCCAAGAGCAAAGGCAATAAGCATTATCTCACTTGATGATAGTTATATTTAAAGCTTTCTTAGACTGAGGTCAGATAAAAAGTCTGAGCAGCATAAACTGGGGTTGTGAATGTACAGTGCAGCAGCCTGGACAGAACTCAGTGGGTTACGGCAAATCTTGTACGAGCACCAATACTATTCTGTGTATTTGATGTGTGTATTCACATGCTTCTACTTGAACTTAGAGAAAGTGATAAAACCTGTCAAACTTTAGGTTGGATGGGGCTTGGAACAACCTGGTCTGGTGGAAGGTGTCCCTGCCCATGGCAGGGAATGGAACTGGATGGTCTTTAAAATCTCCTCCAACCCAAACCATTCTGTGATTCTATAAACACACGTCCCTAAGCTGGGACAGCTTTTTCCCGGCAGCTTTCTGCCCTCGCTGCGGAAGGGAGTGGGGCCTGGCCCGGCCCAACCCCTCTGACCTCCCGACCCCTACTGCCCGTTTAACCGACCTTCCACGCCGTTTTAAATATGCAAATCGCTAGAAGTGTCATTGGTCCAAAAGCCCATCAATCAGCTCAGCTCTAACCCCCTACAATCCACCCCTCACTTCTTGCGATTTACATATTCAAAAGTTATAATCAAAATTACATTCAACATGCAATTTTTACTTAAAGTAGCAAAACTAGAACTAAAAGAAAACAAATTACATAAACTTCTACCCCTAGGACTTACACCACAACTACAAAGCAAATTTTTACTATTAGTTTACATAATTTTATGGCTTTATATTTGTTTTGCCCATTATTGTCCTCAATATCTTCATCAGAAAGTTCTTATAAATCCCCTTGGCTTCAATTTTCCTGGCAAACGCACCAAAAAATGTCGTGGTTCGATGCAGCTAAGCGCCATGCCCCACGAAATCTGTTATTTTTCATAAGGGGAAAATACGATTATATTGAGGAAAACTATGTAAGGCAAAACATAAACAGTTACAACATGAAGAAAAATTTATTGTTAGCAAAATTAAAGGTAAAAAGAAGAAATGAAAGTAAAAGCACACTCCTCTCTGTTCTAGCACTCCCCCTTCCTATTTACCTAACTCGGACAAAGGAAAAAAACATGGGTATGGTCAGTGTTGCAGTTCTTAAAAGTCTCTCCATTTTAGGAAAAAAGAGGTTTTTTTCTGCTCACTGTGGTTTCCAAACTGTTACCTGCAACAGTCCGCCCGGAAAAAACCCTGTTGCAGTGGAAACATCTCTCCCATAGAAAATCTCACGGCCTATCCATACCGCTGTCATGGGCCCTTAGACACAGGGTTTCAGTCTTTTTTAAAGATGAGTTATTCTGGCCTGAAAATAAAGGCTCTCTTCATCACCAAATCTCTAAAAGCCTTTCACTGCTTCTATGTAGCCTGGCATAGGCACTTCTCACATCTCCATAGGCCCCACATGAATTTCCCATCTCCCCATGTACTTCAGATGGGATTACAGAGACAAAACAGTCTGTAATATTACAGTCTTTACCATGGCCTGCAGAAAACACTTTTAAGCCACGCGCGAAAAAACGCGCCTCCGCCTCTTCTTCCCCGCCGCCATCTTGACTCCGTCCCAGGCGCCTCGCTTTCTCCTTCTTTCTGACCTAGGGGGCCGCCATGTTGAGAAATTGATCTTGCTTAGGTTTTATATTGGAGAAAGCCTCACTTCTTTTATGCTGCTGGCTGCATGGTGTCTTCTTCAGTCGGCACAAGCTGTGCTGGCTGCAGAGAAACTCCGCTGACCCCCCGACGGCTTTGTGTGAGGCCGTGCCGGCTGTGTGGAGGGGAAGGGAGGCTTGCCGGGCCCCAGAAGTTGCACTGGGAGGTCTCGGCTGTGTAGCAACTCATAGCTGCTTCTTAGCTGCCTGTTGGTTAAGGCTGATCCTGGATGACTCCCGGAGTCGGGACGGCTTTTTCCTGGCAGCTTTCTGCCCTCGCCGGGGAAGGAGATGGGGCCAGGCCTGGCCCCTCCGACTCCCTGACCCCTAATGCCCGTTTAACCGACCTTCCGCGCGGTTTTAAATATGCAAATCGCAAGAAGCGTCATTGGTCCAAAAGCCCGTCAGTCAGCTCAGCTCTAACGCACTACAGGGGCTTGAGGCAGTAACTGAAGCATTTTCATTAAGTTTGTATATATTTTATTCCTGGTTGACTGTGTAGGTGTCTCTTTGTTTGAGTGGAGGGATGGAGCTCTTCCCATCTGTCCCTCTCTCTGCCAGGTGCTCGGAACAAGGCTAAGAACCTTGTCCCCCTCTGTCCAAGTGTGTTTCTGCAGTGGGATGGCCCTGTCAAACGTGTGCCTAATTTGCTATTAAATGTGCTTTTTTTCTGTCGTCACCTCATCCTCCTGCCTGTGATCCAAACACCAACCTGCGTTTTCCTCTTGCTTATTTACACCCCTGCAACCAACAACGCTTTCACAAACCAGTTATGCTTTCACAAACTGATTATGCTTTTACAAATACATGCATGATCATTTATTGTCTCTAATTGAACGTTTGCTGCAAAGACTCCATTATCCAGGCCAGCTAACAGCTTCTGTTGGGTTTGTTGTGCTTAGCTGGGATTGCTGAGGCAGTCCAGCAGTGCTGTGCTGCCCTCTGCTACACCAGCATCGAGGTGAAAGCAGGAAATCCCTGCACACAAATAGTTAAGTTCTGCAGTCCTTTCATGTCAACAGACCTACAGATGTGCTAAGAGAGGGCAAGTGTTCAGGTGCATAGGTGAAAGCTGTAGGCTTGGATAACATCTTTACTAATTAGTTCAGGCATGTAAGATAATTCTGCTAATTTTTGATTAGTTAAAAGTAAGTGGAGAATGGTGCAGAAGGGAAGGAAATTATTTCAGCTTCAGTTAACACACAGTAAACTACCTTTTCCAGCTTTGTCACTGCAGACTTCCTTGAGAATATTAACAGTTCAAAGTACTTAGCTCTAAAAATCTCATAATGAACATTAGAATTATTTTTATTTCAGGATACTGGTCTTACTGCAGCAGCAGTTCAATCAACCTTACAGTAGTGCAATCTTATTGAATTTCTGCCAGGAATGTAAATGAGAAGCCATTCTGCTTTAAAAGCTTCAGCTAATATAATTAATTGCATTCATTTTCAAGGTGATGGCTTGCTTGTTTGGGCGAGTGAGCAGTAGGGGATAAAAAAAATGGAAATTTCATCAGTGATTACAAAAGAGATAGTGATTTACTAATTGCCTTTCACCTTTTCCTGACAGTTTGTATCTCTTACCAATCTGCCTTCAGTCACTGGAAACAGTTGTGTGGTGAGAGATTAGGATAAATACCCTGTGAGGAATTCTTCAGTGGTGAATTTGTTTTTCCTTCATTGGTAGACTAGATTTGTCTCCTGTGCTTTGTAGGAAGTGCAGCCATTTACCCTGTGGCCCTCATGCTTTAGGTTAAAGTGTGTTCCAGCAAAGAGAATTGTAGTTGGGAACAATCCTCCTTTGCTGTGGACCTTGTTGGTAGCTGTGTCTCATGGGTTCAGCTCCAGGAAACGTAAAACAAATAGTGACTTACATCAGTTCACAAAGGTGCCACGGGATGCTGTGGATTCTGCCTGTTTCCTCATGTTGCTGCCTTGTAAAACTCATTCTCCCACAAATTAAATGACCACAATCAGCCTCCACAGTCTGAGGTGGGTGTTGGATACCTGGCAGGGCAGCCGCCCACCTGCTGGGATGTCTCCTGGTCCCTTTATTTCTTTGCTGCTGTGGAATTCCAGTGTGCAGTGACCTGTGCTGGGGCAAGGTATGAGCTGCTCACAGGTGTGAAGAAGTAGATGTTTTTCTTGAAATCCATGATTACAGAGTGATGTGCATTTAAGGAAATGCTGCCCTTATAGGAATGTAAATGCAGCTGGATCTCCCCTGCCCCAGTTCAAAGCTGGGAAACTGGCTTAGATTTTACCAGAAAGAAATTAAAAAGGGAAAGCTTCAGAGTCGGAGAACCCTGAGAACAGACATGATAGCACATTCAGGAAGCTTTTTAAAGCTATTTAAGTTTTGATGCAAAATATATTTATACTTCTGACAGTTATACTTCTTACTCTTCCATTTAAATGTCAGATATTCCATATCTGCAGGAAACTCCCAGTGATATGGCTCAGTAGTATCAGTGAACCACCCACACAGGCAAAGAGCACGAGAGCTTCATTTGAATCCCACCTGTGTTAGGGAAGGCATGAACCATCACACACAGGCTTTGCCAGTGCAGTGGGGTTTGGAGGCTCTGTGTTTCCCAGTTCCAGACACCAAGATGAGAGGAGGCACTTGTTGTGATAATGAGCGATGCAGAGTCCTCAGGCAGGTGCAAAGGAGAGCCCGTTTACTGCAAAAACCCGGCCTTTTTAAGCAGTTAGCCGGTTGTCTGTTTACATAGTTTTAAGGCACAACAAACATAATTCAACCAACCACCATACGCCACGGTGTGAGCACGAGATGGTCACGCAGCATGCTTTTCTACCCCTAATCCAGCTGTGTCTCTTTCCCAAAGCCCTTTTCTACTTAGCTGAAGTAGCAAGCCTGAGCCATGATTTTACAAAGGCAACAAGGCCTTCATGCAACAAGCACTCCCAGCTATTTCTTTATTTCTGGGGAAAGGAAACCAGACCAAAGGGAAGCCATGGGATGCTCCAGGTGTGCTCAAATGCATCTTTGTCTCTTAGCAGAAATAGAGTTTCTGTCACCAGCTATTCAACAATAGTTTTAAGTATTCCTCTGCTCTTAATTTGCAGTAGCAATTTAGAAAGATTAAAAAAAATCAGTTGGAATTTAGAAAGATTTTTCTGATCTCCTTTGCTATTATTTATTTGTTTTGCTAAAAGCAAGATTAGAGCTTGTTCCGGCCCAAAGGTTGGGACAGTACAAGGTTTAGGAGTTCCAGATAAATGGGATTTCATGTGTTAGGGTACTGCAGCTGTGCCGTGTGCTGAATCAGGGCAGTGGTTGCTGCAACCTTCCTTCTCTGCACTCGGGTCTGCCCTCGCTGGCAGCACGCAGAGAACTCGTTAAATCAGTCTGTGTAATGAGATGTGTTTGACTCCGTTTAATTTTGTAGAAAAGCGTATTGAACATTGATGGAATCAGGGGAGTGCCTTCACAGACAAATGTCTGGGGTGTGCCGGGGTTCCTTTGGGCATTTCCAGGTTTCACTTGCCCGTAGAGAAGGTGTCAGCTTTGATCCGAGTGAATTGGCAGATCCAAATCCATCAGCCCATGGATCCAGTGAGGCAGAGCCCCTGCTGATGCCAGCAGTATCCCAGTTCGAGGAGGTTTAACAAACCACAACTGGAACCTCTAAAAACTATCAGAAGATAAACAGAAAGTATCAGAAGCTGCATAAACACTGAAGGGTTGGACGGCGTAGTGAAAAAGATCACAATGTTGGCTGCTTCACTGAGGCTTAAATCACTTCCCTGTTGCCAGTTCTATTTGGAAATGAGTAAGTAAATACTTTGTACTGCAAGAATGGTTGCTTCTCTAGGAAAAACAAGTTGACAGTTGTTTTGGGTTTTTTTCCTAAAATACTGTTTTTATGAGTAAAATCAGTGCAAAAGAGCAGACAAACCTAGAAGTAACAAAAGTAAGAAGGTGTTAAAGGTCTGCCTCTCCTACTGTTGTAAATATAACATGATTCTATGACATTTCCTTTCTGATTTTGCAGCTATCCTGTAGTACTTTGCCAGCTGGTTCCTGTGTAAATTTGCTTTAACAGACATCTCCTGGTTCGTCTGTTGTTCTTTGTGAGTGTAGAGTGGGGCAGGAAGGAGTGAGATGGAGCTTTCCTGCTGCTTGTGGAGGATCTCTGTCCCGGCAGTTACAGGCTTGTGCATTGCCCATGCAGCCTTAAATGGTGGCAGAACTCTTAAAATACTTAAGACACTCATTAAACCCTGAATTCAGCATTTACTCCTTTCCACCCCAGCAGTTGTTCCTGGCATTCAAAGCCCCTGGGCCCAGTTGAGTTAACTGTGGTGGCCATCACCCAGTTGTTCTTCTTTCCTGCCTAAATGAGATGTCTCCCCTGAAAATAACACAAGTCTGGGATGCAGGTGGCACAGCTTTCAAATGTTAAACCAGACAGCAATTATCCTGAGTTAGGCACTCATTTGCAATATCCCCAGGTTTTGGAGTTGGATTTTTTTTTTTTAAAGCAGTAAAGCGGTTGCTGTTTGATATTTAAAGTCTTGTTTGCTTTTAATTGGTTGCTGAAGTCATGGACTATTCTCACATATGGGAAGGCACTGGAATGCTCCTGGGCCAGCCCAGTGGCAGAGAGGGACAGAGGAACCCGGCCGGTTCTCGTTTCTGGAATGGTCCAGCACATTAACAGGAGACTCTGACCTGTTCCCACTCAGAAAATCAACACTATTTCCATTTAAATGCCATTTTTAATTTGCCATATATCACATTTCTTTGGTTTTGGAGGTTTTTTTTGAAAATTGCCTTTAAAGCTATAACTTAGAACACAAATCAAGGCAGGACGCTCTCCACAAGCTGATTTAACTTCAAGTTACATAGCCTGCAGATGATTTGTGGAGCCTCTCAGCTCTGGAAATGCCAGTCAGGAAGCTTTGGTCTCTTTCCCTCCTCCAGACAGGAGACACAGTTCTCAAAGCAGATGTGAAGATGCAGAACAAATTTATTTTCATTTTATAGGGTTTTAAAGCAAAATAATTTTGGATCAGTTAGAAGAGTAATGTGGATTTTTAAAATGTGAATACTGATTTCTGAAATTTAAAAATCAGGTGATATTGTATCATTTCTCTGCAACAAAGAAAATAATCTCATCTGGAACAGGAAAATGCAGAAGAATTTTGCTGCCTCCACAGAAGCATTCTGCCTTCTCTAGCTGCTCTTTGATCAGTGTGGAGTGTGGACTGCAAAAAGAAAAAGAAGTGGGCAGGATTGTTTCATTTCAATACCGTCAGGAAGATTTTTTCCAGTCTATAAAACACACGGGCACTTCTTTGTACCTTCGGATTTGTAAACTCGGTTTATGTTTCATGTCCTGGCACAACCCTTAAGAATCCAGTTGGATTGTGTAGCCAGTGGAAATAAAAAGTGGATTATTTCTCGTGTAGAAGTGATAAAAGAATAATGAGCATAAACTGAAGTAGGAGAAGGAATTGCATCACCCTCTGGAATTAAGGTTGATGTTTTTATACATTAAATAAACTAAGCAGAAATATTTATGGAGGAGGAACCTATCAAAGATCCGAAATCTGTGTTTGAGCTGAGCTTAGGTACATAGTTTGTCCCTTTACTAGGTACTAAATTGTCAAAATAAAAGCTCCTGGAAGTGGTTGTGGAATTTCTTACAGGAATATGAGTGGGAAGTCTGTAGCAAGATGTGGAAAATACAAACTCTAGGTTTTGTATAAAGGTTATTTATAATCAAAGGAATAAAAAAAATACTAGAACTTGCTCTAGCCCAGGGGTTAAGACAACCTTTGTTTTGGGAGTTACGGGAAAACATAAGGCAATGAAGCTGTAAAAGCTGAAAAGAGGGCTAATATAAGTAATCGAACAGTTAAAAGAAAAAAAAAAAGGCAGTAATAGAGAAAAGGGTTATAAAGGATAGAGCTGATGCTTTAATGCATAGCTCAGCAGCATTAAAAGCACAATAAAAAGCAAACAAATTCTGGACTGAATGAGCAGAGTGAGGGAAAATTGCAGCTGTCTCGTCAGGGCTGCTGGGGTGAGTGGAGCTCCCCTGTTATGGAAGGGCTGTTACAGAAGAGATGAGGGCACAGCAAAGGCCAAACTGGGATGATCTAGGGTGCTGAGGATGTAAAAGTATTAAGGAATGTTTGAAAAATAGGAGTTTAATAGACTTGGCAAAATAGAGGTGGGAAAGCATTAATGGGGGCTCATTGATTGATAAAGATGTTCTCCTGGGAATAAAATGAGGCAGATGCTCCAGGAATGTGTGAGCTGGTGGGACATGGAAGGACAAGGCATCGGGAACTAGTGTGAGAAAGGGCTGTGCACATGATCGTAATTCCTTGGAACAAAGAGAAATACACCAAATAGAGGTTTTCAGGGAGAAGAGCGGGGTAATGCTCTAAGTACTTTTAAGACACTGGCTAAGCTGTAAGTCAGTGCCGGGAGGAAAAGGGAAGGAGCTTTCCACCAGACTTTCTTTACAAAAGTGTTTTATGCATCTAAGCTCTCTGCGTTTTGTTGGAATAGTGCTGGAGAGCAGAGATTAAGTTCATGTGGCTACTGAGATCAGGCTTAAGAGTGAAAGAAGAGGGGAGAGGGGCTCTGAAAATTGGGCATTGCTGTGATGTTGCTGTTAAAATGGACCTTCCTCCAAAGTGTGTGGCAGTTCTAGATGTGTAACGTTCTTATATGAATTTATTTCAGTATGTATGGCATCATCTACAGCACTGCTGTGGTTTTCTATTCTCTTATCTCGTGGATTGACTGCTTTAATTATATGTTAATCATCATTTAGATTGCAGTCATAGTCAAAATAATATTTTTTCATTCTGTGTTTTCTAAACATGACATTTGGCCAGGCTCTGTGTTTTTCCAGTGGACGAGTATTTCATGGATTTTCTGTGCTAGTTTTAAGAGACATTCTGTTTATTAGCTTGTCTAGGTGCTTACTGTTTATATGTCAAATTTTTCAACACTTCACTTGTATTGATGATGTTTTTCTGGCTGTGAAGAGGTTGCTGTGTCCTGAAGGAATGATTGTTGTTTGTCTTGGTGAATAAGAGTTAACGTAAGTGTCTTCATAAACAGTAAATACAACAAAACCATAAATATTGATTCTTTTATTAAAGAAATGTTTGGGTTTTTTTACTCTGTTTCCAAACTAATTCTTGCAGGCAAAAAGGAAACATTTAAGCATTATTTTTGTTCATGAAACTGTAAGTTTTCCCAGAATGTGGGCTTCGGGTTCCTGGGTTGACTTTGACATGTGTACACAAGAATGCAATTACCGCAAAGTAAAATTGTCTGGTAATATTTGAGAGCCAGAGAAAAAACAACTCTGTGTATGACCCTGTTCTTTGGACACTGGTAATGGGAATCTTCTTCCATCTGTTTGTCCTGCCTCATCCATGTACGACTGGATGTTTTTGCAGTACCCATGAAATGTCTCCAGTGGAAAGCATTTCAACATTTCTCATAGGAAGTTGACTTCACTTTGAGAAAACACCGTCCATTATCCATCACTTATGTTTATTGGGTTAATTGATCTCTTTGGGAGACTGTTCTACTGTAGGAAAAGAAATTTCCTGTATCAGGTGATTTTTTTCTTAATGCTATTTACAAATGTTGGGGATGGCTGCTGTTACCTGGAGGTGTGGTGTTAAAAGAGAATAGAAGGGCCTCAGTTGGGAGAAGTCTCTTTGTCTTTCAGTGTGTTTTCACCTGGCCTCCAAAAGTGTGTTGTGACGAGTGACCTGCAGCCTGGCCCGTTGGAGATCTTGCTCCTGTGGGCTGTTTCTTCCAGTGAGGAATCCCCTTAGGAAGGGTGAAGATGGTCATCCAGAAACTCTTGATCATCAGTAAAGAACTGGCTTTGGTGGGTTTTGGTGAGATCCAGGATAAAATGTGAGCCTCGGAATAATTTTTAAGGAAGAGATGTTCACTGTCTTAGGACAATCCTGTCACAAACTTTGCCATGTCTCTTTGCCATTTGAGGTTTACCCCTTAGGATGAGATCTTAAATCCCATTAGCAAGGACGGAATTACACTTGAGAAACGTCAAAGATCTGTGCTCATTTTATGATCTTTGCAAATAACGAAATCACCATTGTCTCCTCATGCTGAACTAAAGCTAAATGGACCTTTGTGGACTTCTCTGTTTGGTTTTTGGTTTGGCATTTCTCTCTCCCGTTCCCACGTGGTGGTTTCAGTACATCTCTTACTTCTCAGCTTTCTTGGGGCTTGGCCAGTTTGCAACAGCTGAGGATTTAATTTTTTTCTTGAAGGTCTCTCTATCAATTGTAGTTATTTTCCCAGAGAAAAAAAAAGGTATCTTTTCCCATTCTGCAACCTATCTTTATCATTCACAGTGCTTTTCAAAGGTCGTATCTTAGCACATTCTAAATGTCGAAAAGGATTTGAATAACTTCTACTTCAACATATGGTCTGGATAAGCTGTGAATTCCACTACAAACACCAGGAGCAGAAAGCAAACTGCACGAGGGAGGCAAGGCAGAAAGTAAATTAGGTGGGAAAAATTTAAAAATGTGGAATTAGTGGAACAATGAGATAAATCAATACACACATTTTAAATATTTAGATAAAATAATATGCTTGAAATCAAGGAGAAATTACTGGCTTGGCTTGTCTATGCCCACATTTATTTAATGTTTTCTGCCTGCTTGTAATGTCCTTTTAAAAAATAATTGTTATCTGTCCGCATTTGACATAATTTTAAGTATTGACGGAAATGGGGACTTGCAATTTAAAAGTAATTGTCTTTGTTAATTAACATCCAGAGATGAGCCAGGTTGAACTCGTTTGTGGTCAGACAAGGTCTGTAGACAACTAGTGAAGGAAGGAGCATTTCCTTTCACGGCCCCAGAAAACCCCAAAAAACACAAATTATTTATCGAGATAACTGAGGTCAGAGGGTGACCTGCTACTTAATGGTGTTTTGTGGAAATTTTTTATTGCAGTTATTTCCAGTTGATGAAGTGCTCTATTATGCATCAGTGTACAGTGAGTGTATATATAGATATTGTGGGTATATATAGTCTTTGTACACTCATGAATAAAATATACATGTGTACATATATATAGGCATTTTCTGCTGAGGAAGGATGGAACAGGCAGGTCTATATTAATGAATTTCCATGTGGGTTGTTCTGAATTCCACTTTTCCTCTTGACTCTTTCTGTGGCAGTGTGTGACTCCAGCCTCCCTCAACTGACCTGGTGTAACTGAGGGTCCAGAATCTCCAGTGGCACTCTGAAAGGTGTAGCTGTACATTCCTAGTCTGCCCCAGTCTTGGCACATGGCTGGATGCCTTTCCAGAGCTACAAGGAGGTTGTTTTAAACACAAATTTTCATATCTCAAAATAACAAAAAAGCAGCTGAAGTGCCCTGGAATGGCACTGAGAAAACTTGTGGAGGTGACTTGTAGGAGGTTAGTTCTTCTCCACTTCTAACTTAACTCTTTCTGAGAATCACTGAATGGTTTGGGCTGGAAGGGACCCCAAAGATCATCTCATTCCACCCCCTGCCATGGACAGGGACATCATCCATTATCCCAGGTTGCTCCAAGCCCCGTCCAACCTGGCCTTGGGCACTTCCAGGGATGGGGCAGCCACAGCTTCTCTGGGCACCCTGTGCCAGGGCCTCACTAACTCACAGAAAATTTGTTTTTCCTGATATCTAATCTAACGCTGCCTTCTGTCAATTTGAAGCCATTCCCCCTTGTCCTGTCACTCCATCCCTTGGAAACAGTCTCTCTCCATCTTTCTTGTCAGTTCCTTCAGGTACTGGAAGGCCACAATTAGCTCACTCTGAAGCCTTTTCTTGTCAAGGCTGAACAATCCCAGCTCTCCCAGCCTTTCTGCCCCAGCAGAGCTGCCCCATCCCTCTCATCATCCTGGTGCCTCTCTGGGCTCTCTCCAGCAGCTCCACGTCCCTCCTGTGCTGGGCCCCAGGGCTGGGGCAGCTCTGCAGGTGGGGTCTCACCTGAGCGGGGCCAAGGGGCAGAATCCCCCCTCCCTTCTGCCCACGCTGGGGATCAGCCCAGGACATGGTATCTTCCTTCTAAAATTTCTTCTTGCAGCCTATTCTGCATTCTGATGTGAGAGATAAAGCTTATTTTATTGTGTCACCTGGCCTCTGTCACCTCGTGTTTCGTGGAAAACCACTGTCCCACTGAGGGCTTTTTTATCTCATTGTGTGTTTCTGGTGCAGTGAGTCATGGAGAAATGGGAATGGTAGGGAACTTCTGGGATTCTTACATTCCAGTGAAAATTGTTGCATTTAACTTGTGACTTCCTTCCACTCTGGACTGAGCAATGTTCACTTGTTTGGTTTTGCACAGAAGGCAGAAATACTGTGGGCAGTTTGTCTCAATCACCTCTGTCTTTGACTTCAGCCCGTTGGAGCTGACCCTCAGAGGCTGAGTTGCTCTGACAGCAGCAGGAGTTGGGACTCTTTGGAGTTTATCCCATGCACATACAATACATTTTACTTCACTTAATCTGGACTTTCCTACATTTAACTGAACTATCTTGCTCTTGAAGGTGTTTGCTACTGAGGGGTCTCACTTCATTGGTTATCCAAAACAGAGAAGCTAAGAAGCAAATGAAAGCTGAGTGAAAACCTGCTGAAAAATGAAGTGTAATAGGAGGCAGATACCACTATATCTTTTACAGAAATAGACCTGTCAGAGGTATTTGTTTCTGACTTCACAGCTGAAATTGAATTTTCTAAACCATGTCAAAAACTAGAAAATGACACAGTGTAAAGACTTAAAGATGTAGATAAGCACAGAGGTTCTGTGTGGAAGCACAGGGAGGATCTGTGGTAATTGCAGGAATAAATCCCCTCATGTGAATGACATATGTAACTCTAATAGCCTTGTCTTTTTTTTCTGTTCTCTGTTGAGGCACAGGCTGCACCACAGTCCTGGAGACTTGAACAGCTATTTAGAACTGTGTTAGAATTTAAAAAAAACCCAAACAAACTTGAGATCCTCATGTTTTGAAACAGCATCTGCAATATAGGCTGGCACTTGTTTCCAAATAGCTGTTACAGAAAACTTTGGTACATGTTTCCATGCCTGGGTGCTCTTTTGTGAGCTGACAGCACAAATGTTTTTCATGCCTGTGTGAGGTGGTGATGTGGAGACATTTGCAGTGCAGACCTGCTGCTGTCCCAAATCCCCATGGACAGTGAGGCACAGCTGACTGTCCCCATTACAGACACCCAGGGTGATGGTTTGTGAGCACATTTGTGTGGGATGCCAGCTAAAGTCGTGAGCTCTTCTGTGTTACTGCAGCGATATTGGGCCTGTTCCTGTTCATGTTCCAGGAAGTTCAAGAGCATGTCTTCTGAGGGGGGAAAAAAAGACACAGAATAGGAATCAGGACCTGTGCACCTTTGGGTGACGCCGTGGGCTGTGTTGGTGAAAAAAGATCAGAATAGAATGAAAAGCTAAACTTGTCCCCAAGAGGAGCACAGGGCTCTATAGTGCAATCGAGGCTCCAGTTAAACATTCCTTACAATAAGCTCGGAATTGGGCATTAAATTAAAGATTTGTTATCAATGGCATTGAAATCCACAGTTCCACCCCCTGCCATGGGCAGGGACACCTTCCACTGTCCCAGGTTGCTCCAAGCCCTGTCCAGCCTGGCCTTGGACACTCCCAGGGATGGGGCAGCCACAGCTTCTCAGGGCAGCCACAGCTTCTCTGGGCACCCTGTGCCAGAGTTTTTTCTTTGTATTTCAGACCCTCAATCCATTAAAAGACAAATACTTTTAAGGTGATTGATACTGCATCTTCCAAATGCAAAATACGAAAAAGCAAAATAAAATGTTACTTTTATTAGATTTTTTTTAAAAATTAAAACTCTTGCAAGGCTTTGCTTTTCCCATACTATGTTAGGAATGTGTTGGTTGCAGTGTCTTTCTTCCTGTGCATCCATCAAATGGTTATAGGTTTTTTTCAGATTAGTTCTATCATTAAGTCTGGATTGATGTTTCTTTCTGCCACTGAAGGAAAAGGTTGATTTAGCAGTTGGAAAATCAGGTGTTTTCTGTAAACACTTCCCCATCCCCCAAAGCTGCTCGGTCCATTCAAAATCAGTTTGTGTGCTCCCTCTGGCACCCTTCTGACCCTGCTGAGGCTGATGGTTCTCATGCCTTTCTGAGGATGTTCATCTTATTCTCTTGATCAAGGACAAATAAAAATCGAATTGGACAGAGCAGGAGAGATATTGGGAAATCAATCACAATGTGAGTAGGTTTGGGGTTTTAGGAGATGGGAAGCTTAGAAATTTGGGCAAGTGGCTATTACTGACAATTTCAGAGTCTGCCTGGAAAAAATGCATCTGATATTTGCTATTTGTTGTGGGAGCAGTTGTTCCTCACTTGTAACAGGCTCAGTGATCCAATCCCAGAATAGAAGCAGTGCTTTTGTTGCTTGGAGGCACATGTTGTGATGAGCAGAACTGAATAGTGAGTAACCCATCAGCTGAAAAATGCCACATACAGGATTTAGGCTATTACAGAGCCCAAACAATTTCCAAGGTGTCAAGCTGGGTTGGTGAATAATTCATACATGAGAGAATTGTCCCTGTTACTGGGTAAAGGACTTGTACAGGGTTTTGCTGAGCCGCTTCTCATGGTGGTGACTTATGAGCTTGTGTAATCCTCTCTACACCCCCACCACAAACCTTTTTTGTTTCATTTATTTCGTAGCTGGCTCAGGAATTCAACTGGCATCCCAACCCTTCTGCCAGAATTTCCCAGGGACCTCACACAATGCCCTCCACGGCCTTTTCTTCAACACATGGCCTGATGGGTTAAAAAAAAACTAGTTTACACCAGGGTGGCCACTTCCATGACTTCCCCAAGATCCTGCTCCCATGTGAGCAGAACGAGTAATGCAGAGCACGTGCTGTCACGTTCCTTCCAGGGGTCTGTAGAGCAGCATGGCATGGAAAGCTGATCCTGCATGGAATGCTGGTGTGAAGAGCTGGGTGTTTGCAATGTTTTTACATTTTTCCTGTGGATTTTTTCCTTCTGTGAGAGATACTTCATACCAGGAAAGGATGAGAATATCAGTGATTTATTCATTTTGCCGAGCATAACATCACCCTTGCTGAGATTAAATCTTCCAGGGAGTTACAGTTTCGTGTTTGTTTGGTTTTTGATGTCGTAGCAATAAGCAGAAAAACTCTGGCCTTAAGGGGTGAGGAAAGCAGCTGGCACACGAATGGCAGAAGCAGCTGAACCCCTGAGATGTCTGAATAATTTCCAGTGTATTATCACCTCCTTTTTCGTTACTGCATTAGAGTTCATTAAAAAGATGGGTTCTTTGAACTGGCTGACACGGTGTTCACTGAAATCTTTCGCCCAGCTCCCACCACTGGCTTCATGTTAATAAGTGAAGCTCAGAGTCTGACCCTTGGTTTTGCAATCCTCTGGTAGCATGTCAGGACTGGGGAATAGGCTTGTAATTGGATTTTTAACAGATATGAGTGTGTTTTAAGTCCTCCTTGAACTCTGTGAGTAGAACTGATGGAGCATGCCAGTAAATCCGGAAAAGGGAAGTAAACACAGGATTTGGAGCACAGTGATCACTCTGTACCCCTTAATTTCTGAAGGAATCTCTGGGATGCTCTTCCACCAAGTGCAAACAACAAAGATCAAACAGCTGCTGTGGATAATACTGGTGGCCAGTTCAAATGAAGATTCAAGTGAGACATGAAGTTTTTCTGGTTTTTTTTTCTTTTCTATTTCATTATTCAGCATAGGAAATCAATGTAAGTATGTATGCTGCATACATTAACGAGGTGTTATTTGTAGCACCTGGATGCCTTGAGAAAAAAAGCCCCAAAGGAAACAAAAAATAAAACTTATGAGTTAATATATTGAGATTAGACAACATCAGCCTTGAAAGGCCTTGTTATGAGTGGAGCAGGGCTTGGCAATTGTTATCCTAATGACTTATTCATTAAAGAGAAAAAAATCTATATGGAAAGAACCAGAGGAATCCATGTTTCTTCACAAACATATGCATCCGCACAGACTCCACAAGTACTATAAAAGTGTGTACTCTTCCCTGTGCCCGTCATAAGGGACTGAATTATGCTGCCACACTCTGTGGTGGGGTAATAGATTAGAGCAGTTCTGACTTTAGAACACTAAGGACATGTCTCTCCATTAATTAGGGAGCACATTCTGTTGTGTTTGCCTTTTTTCAGGGAAGCAGCGCTGGTTGGACTCTTTGGGGAACAAGGACAGATTCTTTTCCTTTCCCAATTTTGTATCTGCTTTCAAATTTGCGACATTTTTGGGGCAGAAAGGGGCGACCCCCCAATGAAGCTGAGATATCAGGACAATGAAACATCAGGAATGCGTCTATTGATTTAGGAAAGAAAGGCAGTTCTGAATTTTATGGTGTTGGAGGTGACCTTCAGATCCTTGGCTTATTTAAAATTTGTCTTACAACAAATTCTCTGGTAGCACATCTTTGAGCAGTAGCAACTCGGCTGTGATTCTCAGTAGCTGAATAGAATTTCTTTTCCTTGTGATTTTTCCCTGTATAATAAGCCCAAAACATCTTCAGTTTGAAGGTTTCAAGGTTGCTAACTAATTACCCAGCCTTAGAAGGCTTTCTCTGAAAGGTGTTGTACTGCAACTGTTCAGTGTAAGATTTCTTGTACTATTTTATTTGAAAACATAGCTGAATCTAAAGAGAAAATACCAGACTAATTAGTTGCTTATCAAGTGGGATCTGTCAATTTTTATATTCTTTATCTGAAGTAAAACCCACGGTTTCACATTTTTGGAATATAAAAAAATAGGACTAATTTCAGATTTAACTTAAGGTTCACTCTGTCTTTGCTTTGAAGGAAGAACCGCTCTCCCAATATTTACATTTATTAGGAAAGTGTTGATTTTTAAGGAGTCTTTGGGAGATTTGCAGAACGAGGCAGCAACAGAACGGATTTCATGTTCGGTCCTGCCTGAGCCATCGAACCCACTCCTGGTTGTGCACTGGCAGGCTCGAGGCTAAAGCCAGGTTGTGGTTTTTTCTGTGGCCCTCTTGGCCGTGTAAATGGCATTTCACACCTTCTATCTGGCTGCGATAAATGAGTCGTAAGAACCCTGCTCTGACTCAGGGCACCTTGGCTCTGGGAGCCTTGGCTCTGGTTTCACTGGGAGCTTTAGCAAGGGCATGGTCTGAGCTGGGACAGCTGAGAAGCTCAGTGGAAAAGTGGAATAAAATTTAATTTTCTTGTGACTTGTCCCTGTATAATAAACCTAAAACTTCCTCAGCTGTGCTTTGTTGTCAGTGTCATCAGCTTTCAGTGCTGCCACAGTGTTGGTCAGAATACTTGGAATTTGATATGTGTGGTTTGAATACTTGTGAAGGCTTTGTTTTTTTGGGAGGTGTTTGGCATGGGAAAGATGAGCGAGCAGGTGTTCCCCAGCTGCCCAGCAGCTCCCTGGAATTGGCTGTGCAGCCCTGAGCGTCCCTGTCTGGAAATTCCCCTGGCACGCTGTACGTGATGCTTGGGAGCACCACACTGAGGAGGGAAACCCAGAGACTGTGGCTTGACTTACCCGTGGAACATCTTAGACATCAAAGCAGTAATAACATCTGTGAGAGCTTGATGAGTAATTAAACTCATTTCAAAGTTACAGGTAAGCAGTGCTTCATATTTTAACACATCCTATAAGACTTTGGCTGTAAAATTGTGTGGTTGAGTACATGGAATCTTAGAATCATAGAAAGGCTTGGTTTGGAAGGGACCTTAAGGATCATCTAGCCTCAAAAAAACCCCAAAAGTGCACAAAATACTTCAGAACTTGGTGCTTTGTGGAATTTTAGATGCTTGATTTCCAGACCCATTGTGTATGAAGTTCAGTAGTTCAGTAGTTTCCTAAATAACTAATGGTTAAAACAATCTTTTACACTGAAGGGTAAGAAAAATATGTGAGGGAAAAATAAGTATTGCAATGATGCAGAGAATTCCAGGGGGGTTAAGGATATACTCTTTAGAAATACAGCTCTTGAAAAACTGATAGGGAAATGGTTACATGCCAAGTCTGACTGATTCTGGAAACAGGAAGAAATTACACTCCACTGTTCTTCCAAATTAGTCCCCTTGATAGAGGCTGTGTGAGTACAAAATAGAAACTGAGCCAAATGGGGCAAATTATCTTAATTCTTGTTAATTCGTTTATGTGTTGTCACAATACATTGACTAAAAGAAAATCTTGAACAGTTTAAAAAGGTGCAATAATAGACACAGTATTTTAGAAGAAAAGTAGGATAAGATTCTTAAAGATGATTTATTTTTTTTGAGGAACGATTATATTTAGCATGTGGTACCTACAGCAGTATGAAATCAAAATTTCATAAAGATATCTGTGTTGCAAAAGTAAATCTAGGGCATGTTACCAGTTTGTAGTGGAATATACTGAGCCTTTGCCTTACAAGGGTGAAACATATTTGTGTCTCAGGAAAGCACAAGCTGCAAGTGGTGTGTGCTCCAAATGGAAAGGTGTGTTTTAAATAGACTGCCTGGAGATTTGGGAATTGGATTCTTCCTTGTAGCATAACTAGGCAAATCTGCAAAGCAATTGTCAGGTGGCAGGACTGCTCAAACTCGCTTCCTCTGGTGGCTCACATCATGGGGCTCGTGTTAGAGAACACTGAACAAATGGAAAGGAGCTTTGCTTTTCCACAGGTAGTTTCTCCGTTTGCATCCCAATCAGAAGTGATCCATCTCAGCACACTTCTTACTCAGTGTCTTGGATTACAGTGTATTCTATTACCACCTCCATTAGCTGTTGAAACCAGGGGCATCAACGTTCCCTGCCTCCTCCCTCCGGACTATCTCCTGTTAATGGGCCCATCAGTGCCTCACCTCGTGACTCACCATCCCATTGTGAGATGCTCCGCCCAGGGGGAAGGAGCCAAGCATTCCCACCTGGATATAATCTGGAGTTTGGAATAGCACAGGCAGCCTTATTTGCTGGGTTCCCAGGGGAAGACCAGACCCTTCTACAGAATCACTGCTTCAATAGAACCATCACTCCAGGAGGACTGCAGCCATTTAATTGGACTGCTACCAACCCTCTGACCATCAGGGGGTCGGGTTGTACTCTCACCCTGTCAGTGGGTTGTTTTTTTGTACTATTGCATTTATTTTATTTTTGCTATTAAATTGTATTTCTGACTTGGAGTCTCTCACTAGTTTGCTTTCAAACTAGTACACTCAGCCACTGAAAAAGGTGTTTGTAGAGCTGGTTTGAGCAGAGCATTAAGAGGGACTATCTTAATATTTTTATTGTTCTTTTAAACAGTATTTTTTTTAATGCAGCATCTTCTTCCTTATGCCTTGGAGTTGGGAAGGGAATAGTTCTGTGTGTGGAGCAGCACTGAGCCCTTTGTGTGAGGTTTCAGCATCACTGTCCTCTGAGTTATCACAGTTCACTAACACGATTAAGATGCCAGACTTGAAGGATCAGTGCATCTCAGGGCTTTATCAAATAACAAGAGGAGGCAGGCTAAATGCCCTTGCTTTTTAAATTTTTTTAGGAACTTTTGGTAGCTTGACAAATACTCAAGTTGTCCAGGCTGTGATATCATTGCTCCTGACAAATTGGTTATCCTGGCAGTACAGTTGGCTACCTGTATGTGCTCTCCTATTTAAAGCAAAATATGATGGGTTTCATGAGGTTACTCCTCACAGAGAGTTTATTATGGCAGTGATCTCTGTGAATGACAAAGGCATGAGCAACTTGCACAGGTTACTCTGATGGTGTGTCAGCACAACCTCCAAGGTAAAAACTGCTGTTGCCAATCTGTTATGGCCAAGGAGGTTGGACTTAGATGATCCTTAAGGTCTCTTCCAACTCAGCCTATTCTGGGATCCTGCTATAAACATGGAGATCATTTCAGCAGTTGTTTTCCAGCAGTGTGAACTTTCTAATTCAGCCTTTATTAGGGTTTAGTCTGTGAGTGGAGTGTCATTCTAGCACCCGTGCATGGAGGATGTGTGCTGACCCCGCTCTGGTGCCCATGGAGTTAACCCCAGTAGTAGCCAGTCTGTGGAAGGGTCGTCTGGAAGGGGAACTGCAAAAGATCTGTCCCATGTTTTTGCTGGTGACACTGCTGCATTTTTAACCGCCTACTTTATGGACTGCTTAAGTAATGCTTAATAATGTGTTGCAAGCTTAAGCAATGTTAATAAACAAGATTTTTTAATGATCTGTTTTATGTTGTATTGAACTTTTGGAGGAAGAAATCTTATTCATTTATGTATTTGAAGATGTTTTCTTATTTCTCCTGTGATTTCTTTTTCCAAAGCTGTCTGGTTGAGTGCAATCTGAAACACAACAGGGGCACTCAGTTTTCTTTTGGATTTGCCGTCTTAAGCCAAGATGGTTTAGGTTAAAGTATCCTGCTGATTCTCGTGCTTCCTGTGTTCTGCACAGATCAGAAAAGAGTTCTGAATGCTTATTTGACAAATACTTTGAAGATTTGGGGGATGTATCTGTAAAAGATAAAGTTACCAGGGCAGTTTTCCTGCATGAAGAGATCTGAGAGCTGTAATCACTTCAGAGAAATATCAGCAACTTGTAACTATGACATGCAGAGGCACACGTGTTTATCAAGAGATGCTGGTGTATTTTCTTACAAGCCAGGCATCTCTTTAATGCTTGGTGTGGTATTGTGAAGACATCCAAAGGAATAAGTGGCATTTCTAGTGGCAGAAGTGCAGTGAATATCTGTCACACAGAGTATGATTTGAGTAAATCTAATGTACATCCCGAATTACAGTATTGTTGTCAGTGGATTAAAAACTCTCGTGTCCAGAGGCTGACAGGAACCTGGCGTGTGTATTTGTGTGTCTGTATGTGAAGGATGGGATCCAAATTCTATTTCTTCAACTCTTAGTTGGAATTTACAAGTGAAAATCTGAATGAAGATCATCCTGGTTTGCTAGAACTGTCTAAACCAGCTTCTAAAAATGAGCAGGAGGTGGATGTTGGGAAAATCTCCATCCCCAAATCCATGCCAGAAAAATGTTGATGCTTGGAGCTGTCTAGAACACAAATAACTCTTCAGTAAGGGTAGAATTTGATATATTGATCTGCGAGGAGTAGGAATATGATCCTGGATTTAATGGGAAAACTGAAAGCTTAACTGCGTCTGCATGCTTAGAAGGCCAGGCTGTTTGTAGGAATTTGTGAGCTAACCCAGTGTAAATCCTACATAAATGGCTTGTTTGCAAGGCCGTGAGGAGTAATTATTTTTCAGGGATAGATAATCCTACTGAGAAAATGCTTGTTAATAATTTGGCACTGATGCTGATCATGCTGAGTTCAGGGGGGAGGTTCATTTGTCTGGGTCATTTAGAGCAGGATCAGAACCCCAGAGAACTGCTCAAGTGTATTTTAATTTGAGTTCCTTCTACTCAAGGTGTTTGCAACCTGTTTCAACTGCAGAGTGGTGGAATTGTAGGATAAGCCTTGCCTCTGGAAAAATCTCTGTTCCGTTTTGAAGTCCTGCCAGTACTGAAGCTGCATTCAGGTTCTAAAACATGACAGAAGTTTCTACTTTACCTCTTGGTCATCTGAAATGCTCTGCTCTAACATCCAATCAAGCCTCAGTGTTTTATATTGTTCCAAGACATTTAATTTAGAATTTTAGTTTTTGTTCCTATTTATGCCAGGAACATCTCCCGGTATTCTCTGTCTGTTAATGAGCAAAATGTGTAATCCCCACAAATACTTTACACCTGCTTAAATTACAGCAATTTTGATAAATAGAATTAGTGGATTGAAAGTGTGTCAGAGAGCTGCTCTTTTACTGAAGGACAGGCAGATCTTGCCGTTGCTTTCAGCAGAAGAATTAAGATGAGTCTGCACACATGAAATTACTGCCAGCTGTGGTATGGATCTGGATGTGTATCAAACACAGAATCCTGGGATGGTTTGGGTTGGAAGGGACCCCAAAGACCTCGTTCCACCCCTTGCCATGGGCAGGGACACCTTCCACTGTCCCAGGCTGCTCCAAGCCCCGTCCAACCTGGCCTGGGACACTGCCAGGGATCCAGGGGCAGCCACAGCTTCTCTGGGCACCCTGTGCCAGGGCCTCCCCACCCTCACAGAAAAGTTCTTCCTGAAATCCCATCTAACTCTGCCCTCTGGCAGTTTAAAACTCTTCCCCCTTGTCCTGGCACTCCTGACCAGTTTCACCAGTCCCTCTCCAGCTTTCTTGGAGCCCCTTTAGGTTCTGAAAGGGGCTCTAAGGTCTATCCAGGACCTTCTCTTCTCCAGGCTGAGTAGCCCCAAATCCCTCAGACCTTCAAATAAATGTAAACTTTGAGGATAAAAATGGCATTCAACTTTCCAAAATGAAAAGGAGTCTACTAAGAATAATTTCAAACTGTAGTGTAGGGATTTGAAATTGGGGTGAAGAGAGAAGCTCAGAATAAGAATAGGAGATTCTAGGTTTATTTAAATCTCCTAGTTGCAGGAAATGAGAACTGGTGAGTCAGGGAGAATAGCAGTAATTAGCTGCTTCACTTAGAGAAAAATGCATGCTTCAGAGGGTCCAAATGATTGCTTTGCACTAGTCTTAATTCTAGAAATTACTGTGTCTTTTTATGGATCTTTCTCATGGCTGTCAGACCGAGGAAGTGTTGGGCAAACGACCAGTTATTGTTTTGGTGAGGAACAACAAGTCTTTGATCATCTGAGGAAATTTTGAAGTGAAGTGGCTGCATTGCCAATATATTTCTTTCATAGCTGTTTAATTGACCAGTAAATAGAAAAGCAGTGGGATTTTTTTCTTTGAAGAAAAGAAAATGGGGATGATTCCAGGAAGCTTGGAGGGAAAATGATTGAAACAATAATAAATAGATGAATCCACTTAGGGTGAGTCCAGCATGGCAGACTCATCACCAGAACCTTTGCAGAGGAAAAACAATGACTTTCTGTTGTGCAGAAATTACTGTGCGAGTGTAATAATGGATTTAAACTGGATTTACCAGGTATTTCAGAGTTTTTGAAATACCTTTGCAGACTTCATTATATAATGTAATCCTTAGGGGGAAACAAAACTCCCTGTGGGTTTTGAAAGCCAGTGGAGACAGAAAATAGTCAAATGTGGCAGAGGGTTAACAACTGATGGCCCAAATGTCCTTCCTAATAATGCATTAAATTCCATTCTGTGAGAGAATGTGGACAATTGCATAAGTAGAGTGGCACTGAGAGAAAAATTTGTGGGGAGCGGTGAGGAACTCGAGACAAGCTCACAGCTCATCAGCTTGGGGTAGGCTGGGGGCAGTTTCTCATGTAGAACTTCTGATTTTTGGTGAGCACTATGAACTCTGCTTACTCTGCAAACTCAATAAAAGTCAAAAAATCATTTTGCTGTGGCAGGAACCGCGGGAGAAAGGTGGATTTAGATGGATCAAGGAACTCAGCAGTTAAAATATTTGAAGTTCCCATCCAAGCAGTGGTATCAGGTCCATCTGCCATTGCCTGCAGAGCTCAGAATGGCTCTGGTAGTGTCCTGCCCTGTTGGTTTTCAGCAGGAAAATCTGGACCAGAAAATGGGATTCAGTAAATACCATCAATTTCTAATAAAAATTTAACAACATGCATATAACACTGTTTATTTCTAAATGAACTGCAGTCCACAGGAAATAAATTTCTCTGTACTTTTGGGCAATTTAGTAAAAAATATTTACACAGGCATCTAGCTCAAAAAGCACATGGGAATAACAGCCTTTGTAGATACTGGTAATCCTGTTTCTGCCTAATATCAAATAGACCAAGAAGTGAAACATGCTAAAATATTGCAAATTATGTGTCCTTTAAGTGTACTGAGCCTATTTGATTAAAACAGGGGCACGTATGGAGTGTCTCAAAGGCATTGTGTTTCAAGCTACTCGAAAAGATGCTTTGTTACTAAATACAACTTATTAACACAAGTTATTTCAGCAAAAATACTTGTCAAGTTTCAGTCAGTATCAGATGTTTCCTTAAACAATTATTTGACTTTGGTGTAATGATGGATATAGTTTAATGATCTTGAATTATAACTGCAGGGTTTTGGATTTCTTTAAGCACAGATACCATGTTGTGGTGTGAACCAGTCGCCAAATTAGTAATTCGATGGAGAAATAGCTGCTAGTTGGATTAAATTGGTCTTTTATCACAGAGACTTGGGCACCTTTTCTGAACACCAGGACCAGCCACTGTTGGCAACTGAGCTACTTCGAGGTGGCATTTCCTCTTCTCTTTTGAAATCTAAGTCAGAAAATTTCAGCTAGAAAATGTCCCCCTGAAATGTACAATCGCCTGGAAAAAAGGGTAGCAGGTAGTACCCCCTGTTTAGGTTGCTGCAGTTATAACAGGAGTTAAGACAGGCAAACATTGTGTTTAGGAGAAAAATCTGCTCTAATTTAGTTCCCATGGGAATGAACAAATGACAGTGCTCATGGCTGGGAAGGCCGTGGGTTGGAATGACTGAGGCTCCTTCCCCCTGTGCCAACACGCCTCCACTGGGGTCTGCACCAGCCTCTGCTTTGGCACTTTGGAGCTGCTCCTTTTGCGAAATTGTGCCGCCATACTCTGTGGTGGCTTGTGAGATGGCCTTTATTACTTTTGAATCCGCTCTGCCAAATTCCATCCTTGGCTGTGCCGCAGGGTTCCCAGAATAGCAGCGGTGACTTCAGCAGCACCCAGTGCTCAGAAACTGATCTCATAAAAAGTTGAAAATTTGGTGCAAAAATAGCTCAGCCTCTGACCTTTAACATTCTGAGTTTCGAGCTGCAGTGTTGATTTCTTAGATGTACGCAGAAGTGACCATATGGTTAGAGCAGAGTTATGTAAAAACAAACTGTTGAAGACACAATTCCTCTTCAGGCATCATTTGCTCTGGTTGCCTTTTGGCGTTACGTTTAATATGTCACAAATAGAAAAGGTAATAATCCCTCTGCAGTTTCCTGGAAAATGTTACATATACAAAACATATGGAAATTTTACCCGAGTTGCAGAGACCATAAATGTTGGCTGGCAGTGGAGCTGCACGCCTGCTAATGAGACATTTAATTCTGGCTGACATGTAAACCTCTCCTAATACTCTAGAATTATGTAATAAAATATATTTAGCTATTTGTCTTTAATGATTAAGCAAACAAAGAGCCCGACGTATTGAAAATAAATATGTGCCTGAACCGTGGAGCTCAGTGCTTCCCAGGAAAGTGATGTTTGCACCAAAATACTTCTGGCAGCTGCCTGGCTGATGCCGAAGGCAATTCTAGAGTGCCTTCCATAAAGTCCTCGTTGGTTCAACCTTTAGGGTCCAACTGGCCCAGCAATTTAGATTTGATGTCAGTTTTAATTAACCACAGCAGCAAGGAGATAAGCACAGTTTATTAACTTACCACGAGCAGGAAGCTCTGGGTAGGGCTGTCTCAGCTGAGGGTCTTGTGAGGCTTTGGAGACACAGAGGCTTTTTTTAGATGCAGTAGGCTGGAGCCTGGGAACCTTGAACAACTCCAGGGTAACCACCTGACAGCATTCAACCTCAGTGGCTTTAGAGTAGCCAAATTAAACCAAATTAAATTATGAATTATTATTATAATAGTAATTCCTTCTTGTGAACCTGGAACCATTCATCCACGCACCTCTCATAAATGAGGCTGCATCCAACAGCTGCTGCATCTTTGGGAAGGGAGAAGGAGGCCAAATGGAGTTCATAGTCTGTGCTTTATCTTTTAAAATGTTGTTTGAGGAGAGGATTAGGCAAAAATGAAAAGATGTGTTCAGAGAAAAAACAGAGTTGGAAAATAAAATCAGCACAAAATAAGAGTCGAGAACAAAGGCTGCCCTGGAAAAGGACTGCTGTTAAATTTGCAATGGCTTAATTGATCAGCCATTGTATCTGGGTAATGCAGAGCAGGCTATGAGGATAATCATGTGTTATTAGAAGTTGTTTTCTATGTCTTTTCACCATTACATATATCAGACACTCATGGGATAGAGAGCGCTGGAAACCTGACTTTTTAATCCAAATTTTGTGCATTAGATGTACGTTTAAGCATATCAAATCCTGTTTCTGGAGAGCGGTTTTACACTGGGAAACAACAGACTTTTTTGGCTTAGTCTTGCTGCCCCCTCCAAGGAGAGCTGATGTTGCAGTGGCTGAGATGAAGAGATTTAATTACTCAGTTGCTTGTAGTCACCAACCTAAAGCATATTTTCTTTGCATTTGTGTCTACCTGCTTGGAAAGATTTTTATTTTTAACTATAGGATTTTGACAGGATACAGAACTTAATTTTTAAAATAAGCACCTTATTTGAATGCAAAGCTGAGGCATACAGAACAAGTAGCAATTACTTGTTGAAAAAGTACTGACCATTACCTCTGAACTCCTTTGCTGGTATTTCGAGAGAGAGAGGTGAATTTGGCAGCAGGTTATGCCACAGGTTAAATCAGATGAGGAAGGGATTGTGTTCTGCTGAATCCTGAGCCTTCTTGAGCAATATCTGTGTGAGAGCCTTTGAGCAGAGGTTGTGACTCACATCCCCACAACTCATTTCTGTGGGCCTTCACTTCCAAGGTTCAGCTGTAATAAAGCCCTTGGGTGCTAAGAACAGGAATTTTGATGTCATTAAATGAAGATTTTATGCTGAATTATGCCATTCCACCTATTTTTTTTAATTTGCCAGTTTAATTACATAAACATTATTAACTGTTTAAATCAATGGCCTGCATTTTACCGAAGTGGTAAGCTAGTGATTTGGTAGGATAAGTAGTTGTCAGGCTACTGGAATTAAAAAGCAAATAAACCTGTTCAGTTTGCAGGGTTTAGTGTACATTTTCATCAGTTTTGAAAGATAATCACGTAAAAAAGTTAAATTTGCAGAGAATTCTGGACTATTGTTTATAGAGAATTGTATGGTTTTTTATTACAAATGCCTTTACCTGATAGACTGGTGTAACTCCGTTGCTAATGGACCCTTTTTTTTTAATAGCACTGCCAAACAATTTATACCACGTTTATAAATAATAGAATAAGGTCACTGTCGAAGGAAACTACTGCAGTGACCTTAGCAACACTGAATGTTGGCAATGAGTCTATTAAAAAGTTTTTTCACTGCTGAGATTTATAGAATCGTTTCTGATTCTACAGCCCACATAAGTTTTTGCTTCTCAGTCAAGCCAGGCTCTCAGTCATGGCGATCAGGCTTTTATTAAAGAAAAGTTAAACTGTGGGAGGAAAATTTTAGAAATAGCAGTGGGCTCTAGAGATAAGCATGAGATACACTGTGCATATGGACCCTCCATCCCTGGAAGTGGCCAAGGCCAGGCTGGACCGGGCTTGGAGCAACCTGGGATAGTGCAAGGTGTCCCTGCCCGTGGCAGGGGGGTGGAATTAAACTTTTTTAACATTTAATTAAATGTTTTAAAGGTTCCTTCCAACCCGAACCATTCTGTGATTCTCTGATGCACGGAAGAGCTGCCACATGGCTGTAACTGTAGAGCAAAGCTGCTCTCCTGAATTCTCATGGACAATGATTTGTGTTGTAAATTAAAATTTGAGTTTGTTGGTGAAGAGAAAAATGTGACTGGAATGCTGATGCTATTCCAGCAGCAGTTCTCCATGGTGATTTTTAAGGAGGAAAGGACTGTGCTCTAGAGGTGCAGGTGGAAAGCGATGCTGGATCACCTTGCACCACTAAAGTGAGAAATTTTGTCATGAATCTTTGTGATAAACTGTGCAGTTCTTGTTATAGACTAGAAATGTTAGATGTCAAGCCTTCAGGAGCTCACTGACTCAACAAATGTCTTTAAAACAAACCTCTTGAAGTGTAGTGGGGTATCATTGCTGTGTTTGTGTCCACAGAGATGAGAATTAATTTTTTTGTGCTGATTTTCCACACTGGATCCAACAGGTTCCTATACTGAGTACAGACTACTGGAGACCACTCTGGCCTGTAGCTGAGACCAGAAACAGGCAATAGGGGAAGAAGTATTACTTTTTCTTTTCTGCCTTGTCATTTCTGTGGTGTTACAGTCAGTTTTCTTGCAGTTCTAGATCATGCTGAGGTGAAAAACTGAGGCAATAAGTCTCTCCTGTGCTTAAAAATTTCCTCTTGTGTCTACAGTGCTGGACACTCTTGCTCTCCCAAGTGCTGCTTTTTGTTGCTCTTTTTAAGAGCTCTGTCTTCATGTTTCGGTTGAATTTTCTTTAGGCCAGTGAAGAACAAAAACATGTGTCACTGAGGAAATGATGAAGTCAGAACCTGAGTGTTATCCTTATAATGCAAATCTCTCAGTCCCTGTTGTGGGCTGTCCTTGTCAAGGCCACAGAATGATGTGACCAAAAGTTGCACGTGATGTTACAGTGCAAGAAGAAAGCTTTTAACAACATCAGGGCAGGAGTTATTTTTATTATTGATTTAAATATTCTTGCAAGGTTAAAAGAATATCCCGCTAACAAATGGAGTCCTTCCCAAGTCCCTGCTTCACAGCCTCTTGTGGAAATCTCATTATCCCCCTTAAAGCCCTCTGCTAATTAGGAACTTTTTGGCTTATTTGTCACTTGATCGCTTCCCATATAGATTTTGTAGTTGAAGAGGGTTTGGTGACTCTGATCCACCAGCAAGCCATTAAAAAGTGATCTCATTTTTTTTCTTTGTAATCCATGATGTATTTTTGTCTTGTTTTTTCTGTCAGGGGTAGTTTAATCTTTCCCATCCAGGCTGGTGAAGCCTCTGCAGTAGATATTCCTTTCTTCAGCATTAACTTCAGGGGTGGATAAAGGGAAGCTGCCACTTGGCTGGAGACGATTCCTGGGTTGCGAGCATCTTTCAGTGTCTGTGGGTCACCAGACTGAGACTTTGGAAAACATTTGTTAAAGGAGTGTAGTTTGATTACAAACCACTCATGTATTATGGGCAGCAGTGTCTGGATACGCACTGGAAATGCAGCAGTGATTCACAGCTTGGTCAGTGGAATCCATGGAAAAGTCTGCAGCTGGAAAAGTCTGCAGCTGCACAGGTTTCCTGTGGGAAACCTGGTTTTCCTACTTCTGAGTATGGTCCCATAGCTATTTGGTTTTCTATGTAAAGCAAAAGGGTTGCAAACTTCTCCCCTCCCAAGGCCTTTTGGAAATGGGCAAACCAGACTCACTTTTGTCACATACTTCATCTCTCAGGGAAGACTGGGGAAGTGTTTTATGTCACAACCTTCACTTTAAATAACTTCAGCAAATATTTGAAGTAATATGAGATCAGTCTTGTTCTGAAAAGATTTTTCTTGCAGAAATCCCCCAACAAAATATTTTCATAACATTCATTTCCAGAAGAAAAGCTTTTTACAGATAGTAGACTGTCTCTTTAAAAAATTCTTCTCTATTATCCAACAATTTCCCAAGTGGATGAATTGTCCTCATGAATGATACTGAACTCCACTTCCCATTTATATTCATATTTATCAGTGAATCAAACACTTAATTTCACTGGTAGATTAATTCAGTATGACTCATATTTGAGAAATAAACCTCATGGGTCTGATTTTGCCCTAATACTTAGAAAATGGATGTGGTTATGAGATACAGAAATTCTGAGTTTGTAGAAATGCTGTTGTCTGTAGCACATCAGTGAGGGGAAGAGATTTCTGCGCCTTGTCCCAGTGTTATATGCAAATAGGGATGTAAAAATATGGGAAGTGTGGAGCAGGTAGGTATCATAAATCTCATAAAATAAGAACTACAAATTAAGTGACAGAAGCTTAAAGTGCATGGAAATATTAATTTATTTTCCCCAGCACAATGTATAATTAAACTCTAGAGCTTGTTGACAGTCTTATTCCTGACTCAACAAAAGTGGTGGGAGAAAGATCATTATGTGGCTAACTAATGAAAGGGGTAGATGCAGCTTTTGACTTAAAAAAAAATCTTTATATTGCTGATTGTCAGAAGGTTGAAATGATAAATTCTGCTTCACAGCACCTGATTCTCATGTTCTGCTTAAAGTGGCTGCTTTGCTACTGATGAAAACCAAGTGTTGAGGTAGATGTACTTTTTGTTATATCGTCCGTAAACATACTTCGTCACATTTAACATAGAGAGTGTTCAATGTCTGTTCTATGGCCTTCAGATCAACTTGAAGGTAGTTCAGAGAGACCCTTTGCTTTGATCTGTCCTTCTGCAGCCATCCCTGTGATAAAGGACTTCCAGGTCCGTGTATGAGGTAGTGAAGTGACCCTCATCCTATCCGCTGGGAATGGAACACTGGGAAAGAGTCAGAGCACTCCTGCAAAGCTAAGTCACGCCTCACAAATCTATATACCAAGTTAGTTTGTACCACAGCAGGTGCCTGGAGGATGAGAGACAAAGGATCTAACTGGAAATGAGAGGTTTTGGACTGAATAAAATAGAAAAAGGTATGAGGGCAGTCAAGCAGTGAAGGAGGTTTTCCAGAGGGGATGGGCAATCCTCCTGGGAAGTGTGGAAGACTCAGTGGTAAGCTCAGGGCTGATCCTGCTTTGAGCAGGGGCTTGGCCTGAGGCCCCTTCAGCCCAGATTATCCCACATTTCTTTGTTCTGCCTTAACAAGGGCAGGTGTCAGACTCACTTTCTCGGAGACAGAGTTGTTGGCAATAAACAAAACTGTGTCTAAAAACACGCTGGCGCACCTGCTGGAAACCTGCTTCTTGACGCTGGGAAGAGTTTGCTCTTTAAAACAACACCGTATACCTGAGTTTGGTTTTCAAGGCTTTAGAAGCCTCATTTTGCAGCTGAGCATTTTGACAGCTTTCTTTTCGAGTCTTTAATGGTTGCTGTAATTTGACTTTTGAAGCAGCACAGCTCTTCAAAGCCAGCAGTGAGACAGCACCAGCCAAGGTCTGCCGGGTGCTGCCGGCGGGGTCTCGGTGCCTCGTTCCTTCAGCTGTCATTTGTCAGAACACACTCATGTAATCTTAATGAACAATGTGCAAAGCCATTAAAAACTCAATTACGGCCTTCTCTTTACTGCAGACGTGAGAGAAGGCAAACATAAAGTGCTGATGTGTAAACACAATAGCCACCATCTGCTGCAGAGCGGCGTTTCGGCTCCAGAAAGAGGAGCTATGTTGCAGATGCATCCATAACAGGACGCTTATCAAGGCATCATTATCCACCAAGCAGGGGAAAAATTGAAATTTATGGCCAGCTAGAGAGCACTTCGTGGTTTAATTCCCCAATTTTCAGTGGTATGTTTAATAACTAGGAGAGAATGGCGTTTTATGTTCCTGCCATTGGAAAGGATTTTTGAAAATGAATTTATTTACAGTCTCCTCATCCTCCTTGCTTCTGACAGATCTGAACACATCCATTTTTACATATTCAGGATAAAACCAGCAAGATATTAATTAATTTAACCTGTTGATCCAAGAACACCATGTTTAATCGACCTTATACTCAATTTGCTTTAATGAGCTTATACTTCTCTGTCGAATAAACATAAAAAGAACTTTTACCCAGCATAGATAATTTTTCCCCCCCAAATTCATTTTTTTTCAGTTTAGTGTAGACTTGGAAATTTGAACTTTCTAGAAGGAAGTAAACAAAACGATGAAACTCAATGATCTTTTTGTTTCTTTTTTCCCCAATTGGATATGCAATAATCTAAACAAGAGTTTCTCCAAGATACCTTTTGTTTTATTCATATTCTTGCCGTAGAGGCTTTCAGTCATCTATTGATCAATAATTTCCATTTGTGACATGTTAATTCATTCCTTAGTCCTTTGTATGAGTGGAAAATGTGACAAGTGATTTGTTGGTGCCAGACCAGATTGTATCTCTTTTATTTGCACATATAGGCCTATAAATTGAGAGTAAGTCCCATCAGCTTCAACGCTGTGCTCAGCCTAAAGAAGGCTGTCAGACCCTGAATCCCAGTATGTCAATTTTTATCGAGGATAATGAGGAAAACCATATTTTTCTGTAAAAGGCTTGCTTGGTTTTTATTTATTTTCTCCTGATGGGAGCTGTTTTCACAATCTCTCACCTATGCCTAAGGGATGGATCTTGCCCACACAAGTTCCATGGACATGGACAATGGTAATAGGACAGTGGATCTCATCTGTTGATCTTGGAGCATGCAGAGCAACCTTGTGAAGGTTCTGGAGGGCAGGATACCTGTTAAAGTTCACACTGTGAAAATAAATATAAAACTCTGTATATCTGGGCCCAGTTTATAGAATTCAGGGCATCATTTATTCACAGCTGAATTTTATAGAATGAGTATTTTATGAATTTTGTTTGTGTGCCTGATGTCAATGATTCTCTTGATGGAGCTATGAGTTTTCAGCCCCTAGGATGGCCAGGCTTGAGGTGTCTCTCTGGGATCCTGTGGGGTGGTCTGTGCCTGGGTATCCTGGGGAAGGGTTTGTGGGGGAAGCTGCCATTCCAAGGCTCTGCAGAAACAAAGGACTGTGGTACAGTTCCTAGAGAACAAATTCCTCTAAACAAGGTGTGAGTTCTTTTCTCGGGCAGAGATGGATCTGTACGTGGGAATTTTTCATCTTTTCCACTGTGATAAAATAATATCTCTTATCGGGACACTTCTTGAGAAAGTTGTGTTTCTTATAGTATTTCCTGCTGTATCTCTACACATGTTGTATTAAAAAAATCATATGCTATAAATAGGAAGCTGTGAATAACTTATCCATGACAATTGTTTGGAAGGCTATTTTTTTAGCAATTAAGACTAATTATTTTGCTAAGTGCTTTTTGGTGGATGGGTATTCTTCTTGTTGGTGTTGTCAGTCGCTGGATTTGGGCTCCCCACCCTCCCCAGAATAGTCAGCAGTTGCACAAAAGGCCGTTGTCACCACGAATAGCTTGTGATTCATTTTTTTGTGGGTGGCGAAAAATAAAATTGTAATTATTGCTTGGAACTTTTTATAAAAGCTGATATTTTTTCTTCCAGAGGAAAGCTCCTTATTTTTATATATGGATCTGTAAAAGTGAAACACTCCGTAACTTCTGCTGTCATTGAAGCTCTTACCTCCCCCAGTGCAGTTCAGGGCTGCATTGTGTTAGACACAGCACGGCTTCAGAGTAGTTCTCTAGGGCAGGATAATCTACATATTACCCAAACTAAAAAGAGAGAATTTGAGAGGCATGCCCAGAAGTGGATAGTTGCGCCAGGTGCAGTGCAATCAATTATGGTGTAAAAAATCCCTTTTCCTGGGTTCCTCCCCAGTGTAGGAGGCACTTGGTCAAAAACCTTGTGAAGGCACAGGAGCTCTGCTGCTCTTGGAGGAACTCACTGGGCTGCACCTCCCTCCTCCAGAGTGGGGTCTGGCAAATGGAGGAACTTGTCTTCATTGTACTCAGGTGGCTCTGGGATGCTTCAGGCAGAGCATTTCACAGCAGCTGCTGAGCTCCTCCAGACCACGCTACCCTTACTCAGCAGTTTTACAGTGTCTTCCCTCCCAAATTCTCTGCAGAAGAAGAAGTTCTTGCAACTGTGTAATGACAGAGATCCTAGAATCCCAAAGTGGTTTGGGTTGGAAGGCACCTTAAAGCTCATCCCATCTCACCCCTGCCATGGGCAGGGACACCTTCCACTGTCCCAGGTTGCTCCAAGCCCTGTCCAGCCTGGCCTTGGACACTGCCAGGGATCCAGGGGCAGCCCCAGCTTCTCTGGGCACCCTGTGCCAGGGCCTCCCCACCCTCAGAGGGAAAAATTCCTTCCCAATATCCCATCCAAATCTACCCTCCTTCAGCTTAAAGCCATTCTCTCTTGTCCTAGCAATCCAGACCCTTGTCCCCAGTCCCTCTCCAGCTCTCTTGGAGCCCCTTTAGGCTCTGGAAGGGGCTCTGAGGTCTCCCTGGAGCCTTCTCTTCTCCAGGTGAGCACCCCCATCTCTCCCAGCCTGGCTGCAGGGCAGGGGGGCTCCAGCCCTCATGGATCTGGGTGTCACAATCAGCCTTCCCGCACCTGGCTGTGTCAGGTTTCCAGCCTAGTGCCTCAGCTCTCAGGCTGTGCTGCCTCTCCAAGCCTGCTGGCAACTGTGCTTTCTGGAAGTAAATTTTCTCAGGTCGTAGAAACAGAACCCAAATTTCAGTTTCTCAAAAGTTGAGTTTAGATGAGTAGATTTTTAAGAGTAATGTGTATATATTACATGCTGAAGAAGGTTTTATGGTTGACTGTGAACAGAGTTACATCAGCAATGGACCTTTGTCAGGATCCTGATTTTTAGAGAGAAACCAGAAAGTTTGGATCCAGTGCTAAAGTTTCTCAAAGTCCGTGCTGTGAATCTGGAATTTCTTGATTTGGGACCACTTTGTTTTTTGTTTTTCCTTCGTTTCCAATGAAGGGCGGCATTGCCAGAGACCATCTTGCCTATAAATTTTCTTGGAGTCTCTTCCTCTTCCCCAGCTGTTCTTGCATTGTGCTTGAATTTTCCAAGGTCTTTAGAGTATGTAACTTTATTTTTCTTTTAAAAGATTGACTTCCTCGTGTCAATCCTTTACAAAATGCATATCTATCATATAAACACAAGGGAAAAAAATACTCCAAACATTTTTTGAAAGAATTTGCTTGTAGCTGTTATAAATTTATAATATACGACTGTTCACTGCACAGAATTGATCCAAATGTTTTCCTGGCTCATCTGAGTCACCTGCTACGGTGGGAAAGAGGGAAAGTCAATAGGTGGGAAGTGAGGCAGGGCTTTTCAAACTCAGTCTTCTGTGAACTGAGTGAGGCCAGCAGACAAACACATTTGTGGCATGGCTTGGTGGCAGCATCAGAGCCAGGAGTGTCAAGAGGGCTGTGTTTGGTTAAAAATTATCATGCCTGGCTGCTGACACACAGATTCCCCATGCCCCAGTCCTGGTGTTTTCTTTAGTTCTTTCTGAGTGTGAGTGTCTGCACCCACATGAAGGAGATCCTTTAACCAGAATTGAATCAAATAACTCTCATCGTGTTCTCCCTTATTGCTGACATTCGTCGCCTTGATGGATCTGTGAGGAGATGAGTGGAGACACAATGTGCTATAAAATAACTGCTTGATGAATCCAAATGCGAGTTCAACATCGAGTGCCACGGTTAATATGATGCAGACTTCCAGGTTAACAAACTCATAAATTGCATCAGTATACATTTCCCCCCCGAAATTCAGCCTACCCTTCCCTCCCACAAGAATTATTGTCCTGTTGCACTATTACAAGTCAAGATGTTGCTGTTCTGTCAACAAGCCTCACTTGTCTGGGCTCTGAAAATTGGGATTTTCTTGACGTGACCTTCAAAAGTTTCATGTGCCAGGGTTCACAGATATGGACTGGGATGAAGGGTGTTGGGGCCATGTAGGCAAATATCAGCTGAGAGCTTGGTCTGTTGTAGTTTTTGTGTTGAATCATAAAACTGTGATGGAAAGGACCTTTATAGATCATCAAAGCCAGCCATCAACCCAGCACCAGGACCATGCTCACCACTAAACCACGTCCTCGAGCACCACATACACACATTTCTTGAATGCTTCCAGGGATGGTGACTCCGCACTCTGTTCCAGTGCTTTACAGCACTTCCCATGACGAAATTTTTTTGTATCCAATCTAAACCTCACCTGGTGCAACTTGAGGCTGTTTCCTCTCATCCTGTCACTTGTTACCTTGTAGTGAATGTGCCTTTGGGGGACTGTATGCAGCAGGAGAAGCTGGTTGAAGTGGGAATGTGCTTTTGTTTAGAGTGACTGTGTGATCACAAAGTGATAAAATAATACAAGGAAGACAGTATTTTTGGTTTGATTTGTAAGTTATTTAATTAAAGTGGTTCTAGCTGGCCCTGAATCTGCCGGTGTGTATACCTGCAATTTTAATATCCTTTCTCTCTGTTACCTAACAACTGTCATCAAACAGCTAGTTCCTTCAGAGGAATGTTTTGTTTTGTGGCTTGTGAGGGAACCGCTGACTTTTCAAATGGAGCTTTTATGCCAAAAATCCAAGCAAACCCACTCTTTGTTCTCCTCTTTCTTTGCTCTGCAGGCTCCTTCATGATGGTGAACAGCTCTGGGCGAGCATCGGGGCAGAAAGCTCACCTGCTGCTGCCCACGCTGAAGGAAAATGACACTCACTGCATCGACTTCCACTATTACCTGTCCAGCAGGGACCGCTCCAGCCCCGGCTCCCTCAACGTCTACGTGAAGGTCAACGGGGGCCCCCAGGGCAACCCCATCTGGAACGTCTCGGGAGTGGTGACCGAAGGGTGGGTGAAGGCAGAGCTGGCCATCAGCACCTTCTGGCCACATTTTTATCAGGTAGGGGTCTGTAATATTTTTCCCTCTCTCCTTTGGACGTCTGTCGTTAGTTTTGAAAATCAATGCGTCCCTCCCTGATTTTTCCTCTCAGAATAAATTTACCTATAGTGGTTACATAGGCACCTTGACGTATTTCTTCCCTCCTCACCTTTTTTCTTTAGTTGTTGTCAGGCCACAGAGTGATGGATGGGAGTCAGTTATTGACATGACCCACTCGTTCATGATGAATTGCCACTTGTATTGGCACTTCCCGTGGCACTGTGCAACATTAAACACAACTGAGTTTCTGGATGTGCAGCTGTACTCTTGCATAAATTTGCTTGGATTAGTTTTGGACCTTGGTTGGTTCCATAAGAAGGAACATTTATTGACTTGGCTTTGCGTGTTGTGCGCGTACGAGGGTATAAGGACATAAGGTACTAAAAATTCTTGTACCACGGTGTCAAATGTGTATATTCTTCACCAGATCCTCAGTTCCTCCTCTTTCGAGCCTAGCTTTATTTATTCTGTTAGATTATTTTTTTTTAAACAAGGACAAAGCCGAGCAATGTAATAGCTGCTATATTTTTTGATTATATTAATTTTACACCTACCTGTTAGCTGTCCACTTCAAACTTCATGTGGCAACTTTGCAGATATTGTTTTTAATTTTAGTTAGATGATTTGCACACAATGGACTCACACACTACTTTTTATGTGTTGAAGGAGTACTTTTGTCTTGTTTTATATTCAAGACACACACCAAAAATAAGCCTGGAAGGTAATTGCATCCTAAACCTTGCAGGAGATTTGATGACCATGTGATACTAATAAAAGCCATGAGTGAGACAGGGACCAGGATAGAATGAACTATGAAAAGGCAGCAAATAGACTGTGTATAAAAACCAGCAGGTGGAAAAGCCTCTCTTTTTCTTGCTTCTAATAACTGGGTAGGAGGTCTGTAAAATCTGAGCTGAAGGAGGATGCTTTAATGTTCTGCCTCTGAAAGAGCTGTGGATACCAGCAGAATCCACAGAGTGCACCAGGCGGGCGAGAGGGAAGGATAAAGAGATGCAAATGTGTGGAAAGTGGTGCTTTACGGGCAGTGCACAACTTGTGGCTGTTCTGAAGGCACACTGGAGTGCTCCTACTCCGTTCAGATTAACGTGATCCTGGGTATCAGCCAGAATTTGCTTCATAGTAGGTGCTCCACAGAGATAACAGAAATGATCTTTCACCCAGAAAATCAGTGCTTGAAAACCCTGCAAAAGGCAGTCTGATCTCGCACTAAGAGGGATCCTGCTCTCAGATATATCAATAGGAGGGTTCCTGAGCCTCACTTAGGTCTTTTACAAGTACTTTGGCAGGTCAAGTTTGCTTTTCCTGGGCAAAAAAATCCTTTAAATCAAACAAGAATTTTTCATTGAAGCACAAAAATGAAGGATTGGAAGGCAGCAGTACCTGCCCAGGAGTAGTTCCTTCCTAGGAAATACAAGGGGCTTCTTTTTAACTTTGTGATGAGTGAGAGTGATGTTTCCTTCTCGTCATACTTGTATTTTTGTTCCTTAGCGTGGCTTTTAAAATTTGAGATCTGCCCTACTATTATGGCAGTCTAGTAGACTGATTTCAGTCTCTGGTTTTATAAATCACCTTGTTGATGGTCTGCAGTCCTGTGAGTTTCTACATTTAAACAAGGTTTAAAAAAAAAGTAAAAAGAGAACTTGAAGCTTGAAAAAATGAGGAGGAAAAATTATTGGTATTTGGCAGCCTAAAGTGACACTTCTGGCTAAGTCCAGAGGTGAGAGGATGACAAAACTTGGGTGTGTTGCTGCCTGAGGAGAGACTTGTTTCACACTCATGATCTAGAATGAGCCATTGGAGTGTTATTTAATAAAATCCTAGGATGGCTTGGGTTGGACGGGACCCCAAAGATCCTCTCATTCCACCTCCTCCATGGGCAGGGACACTTCCACCATCCCACCTTGCTCCAAGCCCCGTCCAACCTGGCCTTGGACACTTCCAGGGATGAGGCAGCCACAGCTTCTGTGGGCAACCTGTGCCAGGGCCTACCTACCCTCACATTTGTCATTTATTTGTCAGCTTTAAATTAAAATTGCATTCCTGGAGAACTTTTTACACAAGAGGCCTGACAGCATGTTCTGTATTTCAAAAAGATCAGGTAAAACCAACATTTTCCCTAAATATTGAAATCTGCATCAGGCAAATCAGCAATTATACTCCTAATGCACAGAAACCACACCATCCTGGGTTAAGATGTGCATCAAAAATTCAGACAAAACAGTCTGAAGCTCTCTGCCCTGGTCTGAGGCTTTGCCAAGTACTTTGAACTTTGGAGATGTGGCTAGTGGAAAACTGGTACCCAAACCAGTTATCAGAGGTCATGTTTCAGGTCTGGCAGTTCTGTGCAAGGGTCATAGGAGTCATATGGCTGCAAAAGCACTTAGCTGAGATAGAAATGTGGGGAGATTTATCATGTCTACCCTGGAGTTACTTGTACTTGGATCCCCAGCCTGCAAATGTTTTTCAGCGCAGCGAGAAAAAGCTCTAATGGTTCTTGGAGAAAGGTAATACGTGTAATCTTGAATTACTGCTTGCCATAAGGATGAACTCAGCCCCAGAATGCACCAAGGGCAGCACTGGAGTCTGCCAGGAAGGTGTTTTTTTGATGTATAGCGAGGAATGTTATTGATCCATGCCTGGAGAAAACTGTTGTAGCACAACAGATGAGCTGGGCTACGCTGCTAACACAGACATTGTTGGTAAATCACAGCACTGGAACGGGCCTTGTTTATTGGGAAGGGAACATGAAATGACTTTGTATTTGCAGGTCCCAGGAGCATTTAAGAATGTTTATTGTAAGAGGGAAGCTTGGTATTTTGTCAACTATATTAATTTCTGAGAAGTACTTTAAATGCCAGGGTTTGTTAATTGCAAAGCTTTGCATGTCTGAACCGTTACGCTGCGTTTCCAACTGAATTTAAAAGGACATGAGCGATACCAAGTGTGAGATTTGCAGAAATGGGCCCCATAAACATTAATTCCTGCTTTTTCCTCATGTTGGGTCTCAATTCTCTGTTTTTAGGAAAGCCTGGGTGCTTCCATGCTTCTCACTCTGATAGGGATGAGATGCTTCAAAATACACAAAAAGACAGTAATGTGTAAGTTTGAACTGGGAAAGGGCAGGAATATCTGAGTGTAGAGCAGAACAGAATAAAACAGTCAAACAATGTTGCTTGAATTGAAAGGACTCCTCTACTCAGTGGATCCTGCACTAGTGGACAGGGATTTTTTTAGAGGCTGAGTTGGTTGGTCCTGGATTAAGTTGTATTTTGCTGTATTAAAGACCCTGTACATGTTAGTAATTAACTAAAGACAATTCTCCATATATCGGTGCTTACTTCTGCCACCCGCTCACAGCTGATGTCAATGCCCTGGGGAACTTTTCAAGTTCTTGACTTGCAGACAGTTGAGAATTACTTTGTTGTGGCTTATGACTTTTCACAAATGTAAAACTAAAATAAGATTTTGTAGCTGTAATGTTGCACTTGAATTCAGATCTGAAGGGAGTTGCAGTAGAGCCTTGCATGACCTTCCCAGAAAATGTAATTTTTATCATGAATGTTATTTAATTGCTGAAGTAATTATAATTTCCATACTAAGACTGCTATTTTATATTCTTATTTTATACAGTCCCTTAAAAGCCTGTCAAGGACCTTGATAACACAAAACACTTGCTAATGGTTTTTGGATTATTTTATCTTCCAGTGGCTTGCTTCTTCCTAGTGTTTCTTGGGCAGCCTAATTATTGTCCAGTCTCCTCTGGAGAAGTACTTTTTTTCTACGCATTGTTAGCACCTGAGCTTTTCTTGGTTTGTCTTTGCCTCGTTTGGGGTTTTTTTTTGTTTCACCTGTTTTTATGCCTTTTGTTCCCTTATGGATGTCTTTCAGGAGATCTCACATCTGGCTGTGTTTTGAACTGGGGGAAGAGATCTTAGGAAGTCATGGAAACTCAAGTAGAAACTATGTTCTGGAAGCCCAAATGCAAAGAAAAATTAACAACAGCAGTTCTGTAGCTAGGAAGGATATTTTTGGTCTCCGTTTAGCCAGGGCAGCATTTGGACAGTTGAACCTTTCACTGTATTAAATCTTCTGATGAAGGAGATACAGAAGAGGCTGAACAGTGACAGGTTGGGAATGCCAGCTTTTATTCAGAACAAAAAGAACTGTTGAAAACTGGTTTTAAATAGTTACCTCTGTGTTCTAGTAGTGAATTTTAGAAGTTAGAAATGACTGGAATACTTTCTCCTATGGAACAAATAGCTGCACCAGAACACTGCTCTAATGGCAATAGCTGTGCTGGCTGAACGTGTAATTAACTCTGTCCTTGGAAACCTGATTATTTACTCATGCAAAAATGAGCAACTCAGTACAGTGTGAACATTGCTTTAGTCAGATGGGTCAGACTGGGAATTTCCCTTTCAAATGCAGAGGACAGCACCTATTACATCTCCACCCATTCATTTTTTAACATAATAAAGGATAGTGCTTCATTCCTTTGGGAAGAGAATCGCTAATTTGGGAGGTAGCATCACTGATTGTTTAACATCAGTCTGCGTTTTTATTATTATTATTATGGTTTGACATTTCTAAACTTCCTGTTCCTTGTAGAGTCAGTGCATGACTCAAGCTGGAAGGGACCCATAGAGATCATTAAATCCGACTCCCTGCTCCTCACAGTGCTGAACACTCAACCGTGTGACTGAGCGTGTCCTTCAGATGCTCCATGAACTCCTCCAGGCTTGGTGCTGTGCTCATTTCCTGGGGGGCCCATTCCAGGGACAGATCTCCCTCCCACTGAAGAACCTTTTCCTAATGCCCATCCTGAGCTTGCTCTGACTCAGCTTTGCTCCATTTCCCCGTGTCCTGTTGTTGATCCCCAGAGTGAGGAGATCTCCACCTTCCCCTCCACTGCCCCACTTTCCAATAATTAACTTATTTTTAATGACCTTTTTATCAGATTTTTAGTTTTTATTGTTTGGCTTGTTATTTTTTTCCTGCGCTGATGAGTTTTTGATGGTCCATATATTTTTATAAGAAGATACTTCAGGGCAATTTTCCAGGTAAAAATCACAAACCCATAAGGAAGAATGAGATTTTTAATTCATCTGTGATGGAATATCTTTTCAGACCCGCATCACTGGAATGCTTCCATAATCCAGATACACAAATAAAAAAAGAAAAAATAGAGTTAATCTACCATTAACAAAGAGAAATTCTACATGTTTTTTAAGAATAGTCCTTCTCAGATCATGTTAGTGGAATCCAGGGAGAAGCAGAAACAACACCATTACATCTGGGAAAATCTTATTTCAGTCCAGAATCCAGCATCCTCCTTTGCTTGTAATTTACTTTCTAGTACTGCAAGGGCCTGCACAGCAAATCAAGGTTTTCTCCAGAACAATCCGTGCACGGTCACTGACTCAGGAAGAGAGTTCCCTCTCGTGTAGTGCTTTCTCCAATTTTGCAAGGCATGCTGAGAATAAGATATCAGTGATTATCCACTTAACGTTCTTGGACTGGTGCTTAAATGAATATAGGTGTGTGTATATAGCCAGGGCACTTTTTGCTTTTTCAGATCGGAGATGCACAGAGTTTTCTCCAATCCTACTGAATGTTGCTCCAACTCCTTGTTTTGCTTCCCCAACAGATTTGGTATTGTGTGCACACACCGAATTGCCCTGGTATCCCTTCGTTATTAACTAAATGCCTCGAATGACTCAGACATTGGAATAACGGCAGAACGTGGTGACTGCTGAAATTACTCATGTAAATGTTCTTTTTCAGAATCTTTTTTTCTTTTGTATTTCAGGTGATATTTGAATCTGTCTCTTTGAAAGGACACCCTGGGTACATAGCTGTGGATGAAGTCAGAGTTCTCGCCCATCCCTGCAGTGAGCACTCTTTATTTTTCTGACTGTACCAGCATGTTATAGGCCACAGTTTGTAGTCTAAAGGAGTGATTTACCCAGTTGGGTCAGCACTAAAATGTCTTGTATCTCTCCAAGACCCCTAAGGACAGTCAGCCTTGCATAATTACCTACCTTTGCAAGTTGAGCAAAAGGCAAAGCTGCTCTCAGTTTATAGCTAGGGGAATTCTCTCTCCTTTACTTGTTAATAAACTGATGGTTTTATTATTTCTTAATCTTATTGCTGTAGAAAACAATCTAAAAAGCTTCTCATTAACCTGTGTGGTTAAGTTCTGAAAAGAACAACCAAACAAATTGTTTCAGTGTTTCCTTGGTAAGAGGCCTGTCCCAAAGGTCAGTCGGTCTCAACACATTAGACCAGCTCAGAAAGCCTGTAAAGAGATTAAAAATAGATCTTATTCAGACCCTGAACTTATACAGGAGCAGAAACTGATGCAGCTTCGTCACACTATTCAAAAATGTTAGTGCTGTATTTCTTCTGTTGCAGACACAAGAATAAGCTGCTATTTATTTACCTTTTTTATGTTTAAAGAAGCCTTGAGCCTCAGTCTTTGAGTCTGAACTTTTTTGGTTCCTTTGCACCCCTTCAGTGGGGCTTGAGGACTTTGTCTATTTTATGGATGTAATGTACAGTTTCTTGTAAAGATTTTTTTTGACAACCTCTCTTTCTGGCTCATGGTTTCAGTAAGTCAGTGACAGCTGCTCACAAAAAAAAAGATGCATCATATGGATGGAGTGAAATCAACTGGTTTTGCTGTGATCAGAATGTCAAAGAGCATCTGCCATTCAGTGTGACAGACGTGGTTCTGCTCGAGTTTAACAGGACGTTTCTGATATCTGCAGTATGCTTAATTGCTGCTTAAGTAAATTATATTTGTATTTACCATGTGCTCACTGCTCAGGCCTTTGGGTGCATTTACTTCATTAAGAAATACTTACAGCCTGTATTAACCAGATGTTGCTGATAACTGGCAGCATCCAGACAAATCCCCAAATGGTCTGTGCCTTCCACGGCGTGTTGGGTGGTCGCTGGTCCCTTCACTGGGAAAGAGGCCACTAAACATGGGGCAAAGTCTCAACAAGAAAATGATGGGATTTAAAGCAGTTAGGCAGGATGCTGCGTTATATCCCCGCTTAATTAAATAAACTGATTTTGAATCAATTTCTTCAAGAATATACAGGTCCTTCCTCAAAATTAAGTGCATTCTTGGTGACTCAACACCAAAATAATTCAAACAGGGTTGGTTGTTTGGGGTTTTTTTTAATGTGTTTGCAACCCCCAGCACACAGAGCTCATTACAAGCTGCCAGTTCTCTGCAGTCTCTCTGTAAATGCTTCTCCTGGCTGGTTCCCAGTGCTGCTTTTGTTGTTCAGCGGTGACAGTCACCAGGGTAAACGTCACCCACATGTTCCCTTTCCTTGTACCCTCAGATTCATTTTACGGTTGTTGTAAATCAAAACACGAGGACCATGAAGCTCCTGGTGACCCTGGAGCTTGCTGAAATCTTATTTCTTCATTTCCGCTTTACCTTCACAGATGGCAGCATAGCAGGCAAACCAAAGCCAGCAGAAACAGTGAAATGCACCTAATGACACAGTAATCCAGAAAAATAAATATATTGCTGGTGCTGCCTCTTATTTCCTTTGTCCTGTGAAGTAATACACTGGAATATCCATTTTCCTTATGCTAAAAGCTCATTGACGCTGTGTGCACGAGCCCTTGCCATCACAGGACAACCCATGCTCCAGAAGCTGGGCAGACCTAAGGACCAGGATTTTGGGATTGGTGGGATTCTACACCTTTATATTTGTAGCTGACTTATAGCTGCCCACTGTAGACTGCAGGCAGAAATACTAGAATTATCCTGAAATACTGTGTAGAACAGTCTCAATGTCACCCAGAGGGAGTTTTCCAGTAAACCTTGATGCAAATCCCTGGTGCCCAGAGAGCAGGATGGTGCAGAGTCCCTGTCCTTCAGGAGCTGTCAGCAAACTGAGTGTTGGATGGGACACAGAAGCAGATAAAGCCATTTGACATGGTGTGGGGACATGTGTTCTCTGCTCATGTGTCAAACACTTGTACATCAAGTCTCAGCCATGCACAGCCACAGATGCTCACATCCCTTTGAAGCTGTTTGATCCCAACAGAAGAAGAGAGGTTAGAATGTCCTCTGAAATTATGTATTTCAGTGTCTAATCATACTAGAAAATGTACAGATGATGTTGAAAAACCCTGACCTTTTTAGGCATAAATTTATTCGCTATGTGTTACTAAAACTTTTCAAATGATGCACAAACCTTTTTCTAAAGCCCCACAAGAAATTAGTTCACTTAAAGGTGTTGCATTCACTGCTCTAATCTTACACTTTTTCAAGTTGAATAGAGACCTAACTCGGTCTGGTATTTAATCAAAAGATAATCTTCTGATCTAGTTCCTTTGTGAAAAAAAGCAATGCCTGCGTTTTTCATATCACTGGTTTAATTTTGAACTAATGCTGAATTTAGTGTCAGCAGAACACTGATATCAGTGATCTTAAACTAAACCAGTGATACAATACTGTCAGTTAAATGAATATTTCATTTAATATCTGATTTGATATTGATGATGCATTATTCTAAAGGTCTAGGACGTATTTGATAGTCAATAAAGGAAAAAAGGATAAAAGACCCTTGTGAAAATGGGGTTGGGGTCAGTCGTGCTTGACAAGCACAAAAGCATTTGACTTTTTTTGACCTTTTTAGAAACACAGTTTTCTGAAGAAAAGAGATTACTCAATTACTCTTTATAGCAGGCAATAAGAAATTGTGCCGGTGACCGTGAACTTGTGATTTGATCCAAGCCTGTGTTTTCAGAGGTGCCAGGGCTCTCTAAGATCCCTTAGGCCACCCTCCCTCAGCCACATCACCACCTCTCTCTGCAGGGAAGAGTTAAATACTGAAGGGCAGCTTTATTTTGCAAAGCCACTTTGGCAAGGAGGGTCCCAAGGCTTTGGGGAGCGTTTGGGTGGGTGCAGCACAGTCGGGTCCTGCCGTGCTCTACCCTTGCAATGCTTTGCCTCTTTTGTCAGGAAAAGCCCCCCATTTCCTACGGCTGCAGAACGTGGAGGTGAACGTGGGGCAGAACGCGACGTTCCAGTGCATCGCCGGGGGGAAGTGGTCACAGCACGACAAGCTCTGGCTCCAGGTAAAGTAGTGCCCTGGTGGTTTCTCGTGTTTAATTTGGGGGTTTGTTTGCTTTTGCAAGCAAAATAAATAGGTAGAGAACGACTGGTGGTGAGGCAAAACCTTTTCATCAAGATCCTTCGAAGAACTGCCTTAAATCACTTCTAGGTGAGAGTTTAAGGTGACAAACCATGGAATTAGGATACAGAAAATGGAAACAATGGCCAGTGACAGCAAGATTCTGGTTTCAAACCAATGCCCATGCACCTGTAAACACTCAGCCATAAAGCAGAAGAGACGGGACGTGGAATAGTTCTCTACTGCTGTGTTATGCCATCTGCTTTCGTCTCACCCTCTAAAAATGTTCTCAGCCCTGAGTTGGTGATAATTGCTTAGAAGGAAATCTCTAAGGTCTGAAATTACTTATCTGGGTGGTTGAAATAGATAAACCCAGTTTGCACCCAGTTCTTCTTGCTCCCAGTTTCCCTTGGCTGCATTGATAGCAGATTTGGTCTTGTTCCTTTTGGTCACTCGCTAAAAGACGAAAACATTCTCTCTCTGGTTGTCTTATTCTCAGCCTACTGATTGGGCTTGTCTGGGTCCTGCTCTTCGGGTGGGTGCAGCAAAAACCTTGAGAATTCATTTTCAGTGTTAGAAATGGAACAGACATCAACCCCAACATCAACACATGGGGTGTGTGCTTCCCAGTGAAGGATAAAATAATTTTTCCTGCCCCTGAAATTTTCTCTGATGTGTGGACTCCCAGCATTACCATTCCACAAACTATTAAAATCGTTGAGTTCTTAAATGTTTAACTCCCAAACAAATCAAGAGGATTCTTGTTGCACATACGTAGGGCCAACATAATTTGGAGAACACTAAAGCCAGTCAGAAGTTTTTATTCTCAGCTTGGATTGATGTGACTGAGGGTTTGATCACCCCATAGTTGTAACATCTGGGGCAGATAGGAAAGGCCTTTGCAGTCAAATAATTAACATATTTTATCAAATTTTATAATTGACTTCAGACATTTTAATAAAATTTAAAAATAACATTTTCAAATCTAGTTTAAATTGAGGAATTGGCTTATCTAATCATAAAAATTTAAATTAGTATTGGGCAAAAGGCTCAAGTTGGTGAGAAATGTGGTTGACATTATATAAAAATGATTTTACAATCAGTAACTATGCTCTCATCACAGCTGTTCTCCTAAAAATTACATTTTTACCTTAACTTTATTTACGTATGGTCTATGTCTAGCATCCACTGAGATGTATTTTTGACTTATTCTGTCTTTTTTGGGTTCTTTTCTTAAAATCTGTCTGCAGTTACAATGAGATGTGTGTAAAAACAATTCTAACCTGCAGCAGTATGAACTCTTCCCTGTGAGAAGCAGAGTTTGGGTAGGAGATAATTGCTATTGTTGATGGAAACCTGCTTTCCATTCTCTAAAACTGCAACATTTAATGAAAATAGCCTTGGAAACACCCCTAAAAACTGTTTACTGGAAACTGGCAAAACAGCAATGTGCTTTCCTTTGAAATTCCTAATAAACTGGACAAATGAGCAAGTCGGGGTGTTTATACTGTGGAGAACAATTTCTGGCTAATTCTTTGCCTGTTCCTTTTCCAGCTGGAAAAATGTGGTCTGGCATTGGTAGAGAGGTTTATTGGGGAATGCTGGGTATACAAGGATGTCTGCTCATCCAACCAGTTTATTTAAATTGGTCCAGAATCAGAGTTTTGCATCTGAAAAGGCCAAATTTACAGAATCTGTTCATTTGCAGTGTTTTCCCAGGTGAACACAAAGCTTTCAGCTGTTGTATTTTCACATCCAAGCCAGGTCTCTCATTACACTGTGTGGAACTGCACAGTCAGAGCTGCCACTCTGCAGCCTTTGCAGGAACTAATCTTAGAGAATATCCTGAGCTGGAAGGGAGCCACAGGATCACCCAGTCCAGCCCCTGGCCCTGCACACACACCCCAACAACCCCACCCTGGGCATCCCTGGCAGCGCTGTCCAAACGCTCCTGGAGCTCTGGCAGCCTCAGGGACGTGCTCATTCCCTGGGGAGCCTGGGCAGTGCCCAGCACCCTCTGGGGGAAGAAGCTTTCCTGATATCCAGCCTAAACCTCCCTGACACAGCTCCAGCCATTCCCTGGGTCCTGTCCCTGGTCACAGGGAGCAGAGAATGGAGCTGCAGACCCTGGTGAAAGGTCTGACCTCAGTCTCCTCTTTCCTACTCTGACCAAGCTAAGTGTCCTCGGCCACTCCTCATATGGGTTCCCTTCCAGACCCTTCACCCTCTTTGTATCCTTAGAACACACCAAATGCCCAGATAGATCTCAAATATTAAATAGAAGTGCAAACTTGAATATATCATAGATTCACAGGTCTGGGTTGGGAGGGACCTTAAAGCCCATCCAGTTCCACCCCCTGCCATCGGCAGGGACACCTTCCCCTATCCCAGGTTGCTCCAAGCCCTGTCCAACCTGGCCTTGGACACTCCCAGGGATGGGGCAGCCACAGCTTCTCTGGGCACCCTGTGCCAGGGCCTCCCCACCCTCACCTATGTATAAGAATATTTAAGGCCCAGCTCACACAGCCCTGTGGATTTCCCAAGGGAATGGCTGAAGTCTTCTCTTGAAAAGCTGTGCTTGTACAAAACCTCTCGCAGCAGTGCGAACACGGAGCTCTGACCAATGTTAAGTATCCCAGGGAATGAATTACACCTGGATGCACAAATGCACGACCTGCCTGTCTCCATTACTGCATTGTTTTTCTCTGCCTCTGCAGCAGTGGAATGGAAGGGACACAGCCCTGATGGTCACTCGAGTGGTCAACCACAGGCGTTTCTCTGCCACGGTCAGCGTGGCCGACACATCCCAGCGCAGCATCAGCAAATATCGCTGCGTCATCCGCTCCGATGGCGGCTCCGGGGTCTCCAACTACGCCGAGTTAATTGTGAAAGGTAGGAGCATGAAACCAGCAAATTTATGCAAGAGGAGTGTTTCCTCCCAGCGGACAACTGTGTATAAAAATTGGCATTCTCTTGGAGCTTCTTCTTTCATTCGTGATAAAATAAGAAAAAAGGGTAAAAGTGACATGAGTTTAAGTTGGTATCTTGAATATTTGAATTTAAGCTTTGGACGCAGTCCTCTTTGTAAGCTTTTGTAGTAAAATGTGGCGGCTATGGAGACACTTACTGTAGTCAGCTGAACAGTTTGTCTGTCAGTCAGCTTCACCTGCTTTCCTTTCTGGTATTTTATCAGGCAAAAATAATCTTGTGATGGAGCACTGCGTGTCAGAAGAGACTGTTCAGGGCTGCTGGCAGTAAGTGCTGGGATTGATTCTGCTGGCACCCTAAAGTCCAGAGTAGAAGCATCAGTAGTTCTTGAAGGGGGTTTGCATTTTAGCCGTGTTAATTGCCATAATTCAAGAGCCTGACACATGCAAGGTGTGTTTCAATCTCACCTTCACAAGGCATGTGGTGAAGGGCTATTCCCTATGCCGAGTTATTCTTTATTTATTTTTCAAACTTACCTTGAGCTGCACCACAGGAATGCTCACTGACTCTTCGGTGGTGAGTTCAGAAGGTGGCTGAGTAGTTCTTGAGGTACTCTGTGTTTGGGGTGAGAGGAATTTGAAGTCTGGGTGTGCTCACAGGGTATAATTTATTGATATAAATGGAGGGTATGAAAATGGAGGGCAGCGGTAGAAAAGAGATCAAGCTGTCCACTGTGCTACTTTCTGCCACCTGATTCTGTCATTTGGTGATCAGATGCCTCTATCATGCCTTGGAGTGTTGCGTGGTGCAGATGTTCAGATGACACAGATCATGAAGAGAATGCTTGTGCTGGATGCCAAGTGCTTTTAATTCCCACCCGGTGATCTTGTATCTTGTTCAAACCTGGAGAAATTAATTCATGATTAGAAGGGAATTGAGTTGCCAGGAGTGGCATACCTAGGATTGTAGCACAGCTAAACAGAGGGAAGGCAGCCTTCCAGAGCAACCAGGTATCAGAGCACTCCGAGCTGAGTTAGGTGCCTCAAACTTCACGTGTGTTGATACAAGCCAGGAAAAAATAGAAGAATAAATTAAAACCATGAATGGCTGGATGTCTGCCAGGAGAGATGCTGGTGGCTTCATTGCCAGATTGCTCAGGCAGATGCACCCACCTGGAAGGAACTTAAGGAGGATAATATTGTTGTAGGAAGGTCCAGTCCTGCTCCTCACCCCTGGTTAGTAAGCAGGTGAGGTTAAGTGGCTCATTTGAGGTCAGTTTGGTGCCACCCTGTGACACACTGGGACTTCCAACCAGCCTGACTAATTTTAGTGTGAATAATAGCAAATTTGTAATGCATGTGCACAGGCTGAAATGAAAGCAAATTGGAATTGTTTAATTCTGAAGAGATGATTATTGAATTGTAATAATGTACTTGAGCATACATTCAATTAGCCTGTAATTGAAGTTTTGCTCAATTGATAGTCCTGCTCCTAAATCTGCTAAATCCAAGCTAAATCTCTGCTTCTCATGTGCTTTCTCTTGATCAGAGGAACATAAATTCACAGGTTTTTCTTCAACAAAGATTAAGATTTAAAATGTCTCTATGTACCTTTTTAATTGAAAGATCTGTCTGCTTCCCTATGCACAAGAAGTTTTATTGGAGTGTTTAGAACAGAAAGCAGTTTACATTTCTCGATATTGAATGAAAAAATTTGGTAGATATCAAAATAGAGGTTTTACTTTGAAATGCACATACTCCTACACCCTAAATTGGACAGTAAATACCTGTTTCAGCAAATGAAATGGTGAATGAAATTAAACACACACCACCTTGCTTGTCTGTGGACACCTTTACTGAGAGCAATGTATTATTGTAAAGTAATTACTGGCAATCCTATACAAAAGAACTTAACTCTACTAATTCCAAATTATTCCAGTGTGTTTAGTGGCAAGAAATACATTTGCAATCTGTGACAATGCTGTTCTGTAGGCAGCTATTTGCTCCCTGTGCTAATGCTTCTCTGGCTTCTGGCTCGTATAAATGACAATGCATTTATTCTTCTCTTTGCACTCTCCAATCACAGCAGCCAGGCCAGAGAAACCTGTCATTTCCATCTGCACCCCTTGCCACCCTCTGGTGCTGCAGTGGAAATAGCTCTTCTCTATTTCTTCTCTCTCACTGTTGCACATATAGTAATTTAATACAATTTTGTACAGGGCAGTTTAAAAAAACCCAGAGATTCTCTGTCTTGCTACGCTGCTCACACCTCAATGGAACATCTCTTGCCTGTAATTTTGTTTTAAGTAAAAGCTGCGTGGCAGTTACTGGCACTCTGAGCAAAATGTAGGCTTTGCTTGTGTAAAGATTGTTTAAAATACTGTGGAAATTGGCTCGAATTTTATCATTTAAGGTCTGTATTAATGCTGGTGTCCTTCCAGGACACTTGTTGCATTAGGTAAGGCTGTGGATCACATTTTAAACTCTGTTGTGGTGTATGGGGGCCTGTTTGCAGCTGTTTTTTTTTCCCTGATCCTTTCAGGTACTCTGGATGCTCAAATTAATCACTCAGTATATGATGGGAATCCATGCAGAGCTGATAAAGAGGGAATATTGCAGCATCTATAACCTATTTTTCATGAGCCAGTTTTTCTGAGAATTTCACTCTCCAGAAACCTCTTAAAATTATTTTGCTGCTACCTGTTGCTACCTTAGAATTCTTTTAAGGCTCCTGGCATTTTCTTAGGGTCTGTTCTGCTCCTACAGGGGTAGGAGGAGCCTGTCGAGCCTCGGCACAGACCTCTAAGGGTATGTTCTAGTACTCTTCAGTTTTGTCTTAGCTGATTTTCAAAGAGTTTGGTTGAAAAAATAACCTGTCTCTTACCTGAGTGGCATTCTGTCAAACCTGTGATATTTGGGACAGCTCGCTTTTATCAGGCTTTTATCAGTCACATGAGGAGCTGGTGCCTTGAGTGACACCAGAGGGAGAGGTGGCTTCCTTGTCACAGTTGTTTACCATTCTCTCTCTAGGTCTTTTCTGGTGTGATGCTCGTCACTGTAATTCCACCATCTGTTTATTAACTCACCAGGTACACCCTGAAATCTGCTCGAGTGATCTGAGTCTCTTCCTAAAAGCAGGCACTGGAATTTACAAAAAAAAAATCCCAAACCACAAAACAAAGGAAAACAACATAGACACAAGCACTAAACAATAAACTGAATCAAAAAAACCCTGTCAAGAGTTTGGAGCTGAGATACTCCGGTGTGAAAAACATGATAAATAATTAGCTATTTAAATAAATCCTTGTATGGAAGCTTCTCCAGTATGAAATACACTGTGAAAATTTCAGATTTACAGTTCTAAGACGGACTCATCAAGGAAAAGCTCTGCAGGTATTTTGGCTGTCTCAGTATTTATAACTGGAGCTGACTCCAGAATAGTTTCAGTTAATTACTCAACAGCAGAAAGTTCTACTAGAAGAAAAAATTTTCTGGAGTTTAAAGTCATAAGAAATGAAAACATCTCTGTTCTTCAGCTGAGCCTGATCTTGGGCTGGAGCTGGTTCTAGAAATGTCTCATCAGGCTCTCAACTGATTTCCTTGCAAACAAGAAGTTCAGTGTGGGTATAGAAGTATGTGATTCATGTGTGTGTTACATACTCTGGAATGTGTTCCTGGGATGAAAAGATAATTGTCTTCCATGTAACTATATAGGAGACTCGCCAACTCCAAAGTTTTTCACTTCCCTATAGAGCCATGATGAGATGTGATGAATATGGAAAAAGACCCTTTAAAGCTTTTTGGTATTGGTTTCTTTTTCTAAAGAAATATTTTCGTGCCTGATACACAGATAGTTCTATACCCTGAGATATTCATGCCAAATGTGCCCATTAAAACTGACATCCTCGCCATCATGTATGGATGCTGAAAAAGCTTCAGCAGAGAATTTCTTTAGCTCTCTGCAGCACTTTTGTGAAAGTTCTGTTTTTCCCATGCAAGTAACTAAAACCAATGTTATCGTTTTGTAAACTTCTTGCAGCTGCAGGTTGTTTTGCAGAATTGTTATGGTTCTAACTAGAAAAACACCCAGAGATGGGTGTCTTAGAACTTGACCAATCTCCTTGAGGGGTGGATGGCAAAAACCAATTACCTTATGCTGTTTCATACGCTTTTGCGAACTAACATATAAAAGGCCTTCTGAGAAATCGTTAAAGGGGGCTTTCGCCTTGTTTCCTTGTAACCCTGCGCCTGGACTCTGTGTTGTTTCTCTACTCGTCCGAGGGGAAAGCAGCGACAACCATGGGCAAATATAACCTCTGCTGGTGATGCTCAAGTCCCCAGACTTCACTCAGGAGATGGGGGTGTTGATATGAAAAGTAGATTCTCTATTGTAACTGTCCTCTTTTGCCATCAGGGTGGCTGGAAGACCACGTCCCTCTGTCCCTTAGAACCCTTTGGGAGACAAGCTCAGCTGTGGTACATATCTGGTTTAGATTTTACTGTTAAAAATGTATTTTTTCCTATGTGCGTTGATAAGTAGCTGGAAGGTGTGAAAATTCCTATCTGAGTTTATCAGGTTCATCCAGATCACAGAAGTTTCTGTGCGTGTTTGAATTCATCTGCCTGAGTTCTGCACGTTAATCAAGGCCCTCAGAGTTCTCACCTTGTGAGCAGGAGCCAGTCCCTGGCTGGTGCTGCCAGCACTGTCAGGACACTGATAATGAGGGTTCCCTCGGCTGCCTGCTCTCTCTCTCTCTGTTTTTCCCAGTTTACAGAGTACAGTCAGTGTTCAGAAGGTCCACATGCTGTGCTGTGAGAAGATGAGTTCAGATTTGATAAGACATGCGATGATGTTGCTCCTTTGAGCACTGCACCAGCACGGAGTGGGAGGGGTGCATCCAGGCTGTTTATGGGGGTTGTGCTGCCTATGAAATATCTGAATGAGAGAGAGTGGCTGTGTCATTAACAGAGTGTCTGGAAAAGCCACTTCTTCCTTTATTTCTTTGCAGTCACAGTGGTGTAGGGAATGTAACACTCCCTTCCTTGGTGTTGGCTGGTAATTACCCGAACTTGTCACTGCTCTGTTTAATTCTCCAGTGCAGCTCAGTTGCAGTTGCTTTAATTCAGTTTTAATCATTGGGTGGGCGTGTGGTAAGAAAAGAGGAGGCAAAGAGATTACAAACGCTCACCAAGAGCTGCAGCTCCAATTTCTCTTCTTTCCATCCAAATTAATATCTGTGAAGCCAGTGAAGGAGATGAAAGACAAAGCTGTTGTACTGTAGATTTTCGGTAGTATGAGACACGAGTCCTCTCAGAAGGAAATATTCCCCTCTGCTTATGTTTAACTTCCAAAATAGAGCTGGGAAATGAAGCCATTTCCTTGAGAAGTGATTAATGTGCAGTTTATACAAAGGATCCAGTTTTCAGCATTGCATCCAGTGCCACATGGCCTTGCAGTAATGGTCCAGAATATGTTTTCCTTGTTTCTCTTGTTTATATTAAACAACAGGGTATAAATAAATCTATTCAGGAAGAACACAAAGCTATAAGGGGTACAAGACAAGTTCATAAACTAATTGTGTATTCTCAATTCAATCTACATTTTTCCCATCTTTTTTTGTTTCTCTCTTCAGTAGCATTTTTGTTCCTGTGTAAGATGAGCAGGGAGTACTGGTTTAAACTTGACCTTGTTTCTAACAACCTGGGAAATGATAATGGCTTTCCTATCACACCACCGAGTGTCTTGACTAAATACACGATATACATGCAAACCTTTTAGTTTCTAGTTAGATTTATTAAGCAGGTTTAAGGCGACCACACAGAAATTAACTCAGGACTGTTGATGCTCAGAAAAGAACATAAAATGCCAAGAACACATCCCTGTGCCTTTGCTATCAGGAAGTGTTCCTGCAGTGGATGATCAGCAAATATGTGCCATTATCAAACAAGCCTGGCAGCTTTTCATTCTTCTTTGTTCCTTTTTAATGTACAAATTTTCCTGCAGGTTGATTGTTAACGATGCTCACATGACATTACAATTCAAAATACACTTTTTTTTTGCTTATGACTGAGCTTAAAGACTTAGCACAAAAGATGAGTCACATTCATTGTTACCTCTCTTCTGCTCATCTTTCCTCTGCCTGCTTAATTGTAGGGAAGTTATTAATGGGCTTCTGAAAATAGGATCTAAAGCTTTCTTAATTTATCCGTCGTATGGTTACAATGCTGTTTACTGCTTTTCATTCAAGAAAAGTCCCTTGAAATATCACCTGTCACCATTCATGGTTGTTTGTGAAGATTCTGGTATGGTTCAAGCAGAGTTGGACACTTACGGGATATAATTGTTGAGCATGAGCTGTTATCTCAGCAGGATAGGGACACCCCTTTCACATCAAAATATATTTCTTTTGCAGCAGAAAAAAACTCCACACTAAAAAATTAAGTTTTTACTTGATGTGAAATGCAAGCTAAGATGCACCAGATTTCTTAGTAAGAATGGATGATTGTTAGTATAAGAGTCTTTAATAATAAGCCTACAAAACGAAGGGTGTATTTGCAATACAGTGAGAGCTGGAGATCCCATCTGTGTGGGAGAAACCAATTAATTTCCAAACAAAGGAGAAAACCGTTTCTGTAAATGCAAATACTTAAAGCCAATGTGGTTATGGGAACTATTAAAAATTTTGTAGCACCAGACACGCAGTAGTTCCTGCAGCTGACAGGCTCTCTGCAAAAGTCTTGCATTTGTTCTAGGACACTGAACTAAGAAGTTGAACATCACCTGTGGAAGGGAAAAATTCTGCCCTGAGCCAGGTGCTGATGAATTCCCCAGCTGTCTTTGCCTTGATTTGAGCTTTCATTTTTTGCTGGCAGCATCCTGTGAGCCTGCACATTGCACGGCTGGGTTTCTTATGATGTCTGAAATGTGTGCCCAGAGTTTATTTTTATTGTTTTTAAACAAACTGCAAGGCAAGATATAAAGCAGTTAGAATTATTTGTTGCTTCCTTACCTTGCCCTGATTTATTGAACTTAGCTTTCTTTTCCTTTACATCTTGAAGAACCTTGGATTGTGGTGAGGTCTAACCCTTCCTTGAACAATCTGTTCTTGTGGGTGCTGGGCCATCAGAGATTCCAGGTCGGGGTGCCAAACACATTCTCCTCCCTCCTTTTAACACACCGCTACAGATGCTGCAAGGTTAAACTCCTCTGCTAGTTTAGAGGTTGGCATTTACAAGCTGAGCCTCTAATCCTGAAGTAAAAAAGGTTGAAAGTTCATGAGGAAAAAAATGATCGAGCTCTGTAAACCCTTGACTGATGGAGCTAAGGATACTGGCATTAAGGCAGCTCCAGAATCTTCTTAGCTTCCAATCTGGGAGATGGCAAAAGGCTTTTGAAGTCTGTGAGTGGTGCTGAATGGAGACCATTGCCAGAGTTCGTGTCAGGAATTTAGGTGAATGGGATTTTCAACGTTTGCATAGCATTTAGCTCTGAATGCTGGAGCTGAGCTGATTTGCTTTCCCAGCCAGCGTGACTGAACTCCAGGGAGCAGCTGATGTTGATTATGTTTGCATTTGTCCTATCTGAATGGAGAGATTAAAGAGCCTGTTGCAGTGTTAAGGAAAGAATGATCACTTTGAAGTTAGTTCACCATTCAACACTGAGACTGTGAGACAAGAAAACATCCAAAATTGCAGTTTGGAGTGGAGATTTTGCAGCCCTCCTTTTCCATCTCTACCCAATTGAAGAATACTTCATTTTTCGAAGCAAATGATTTCCCAGCATCCATTCTAGCAGCAAGTTGATGAAATACTCTTCTCAGAGAATCACCCCCTCAAACCTGTTGCGCTGCTTTCCAGCTTCGCTCTGATGTGCTGATTTTCTGCCGTGCTGAATACCTCCTCTGGTGCTGGGAGACTGGTTCAGGTCACATCCTCCCCATCACCCCTGTCTAGCTGTGACTTTTAAAGATGCTTTAGATCTAAGACCAGAAACATGCTGAGCAACAGGGTGATGGTTATAGCAAGCCCTGGAACTATTTTATTAATTGGCCTAGGAATCTGAGAAGAAAATCCCATAATATGATGTTTCCTAGCTCCCAGAAGTCTGTACTGCCTGCTGAACAGCTACACTATTACACCTTCAAGGTGAACAGGAATGGTTTTAAACTAAAAGAGGAGAGATTTAGATTAGATGGTGGGATGAAATTCTTTACTCAGAGTGTGCTAAGGCCCTGGCACAGGGTGCCCAGAGAAGCTGTGGCTGCCCCTGGATCCCTGGAGTGTCCAAGGCCAGGTTGGACGGGGCTTGGAGCAACCTGGGACAGTGGGAGGTGTCCCTGCCCATGGCAGAGGTGGCACTGGATGAGCTTCAAGGCCCCTTCCAACCCGAACCATTCTGTGATTCTGTGACTGTGCTCTGCTCTGGTGCCAAGGTACACAAAACCCCTGTCTAAAGAAATTATTCCAGTCCTCTTTCTCCTTTTTTTTCTAACAAGGTTTCTCTCCAGTGCATCTCTTGCCTCTCTCTCTTTCTCAGCAGGAAACTTTCCATCAGTGCTTGTTTGCTTGTGAGGAAGATGCAAATAGCTGCAAGACTTGGGCTCTCTCTGCTTGGATCCCATAAATCAGACTTTGCATACGCTTTTCTGTCCTATTTATTACCCTGCAGCTACAACTGCCTTACATGACAGCCTACAACTTACAAACTGTTTGTTCCCTCAGCAGGGTACACACACAAATTAAAATGGAAGAGGGTTGGATTACTTGCTTCTGTAATTTTCTCTTTTCTTTCCTTCATATTGCAGCAAATCCTTCTTTTGTTGCTGCTGCTGCTCTTGACTTTTTGACTGCCCCTTGTGAACACTGCTGACCATAGCATGCTGCCTTTTGATCAGCAATGTGGTATTATTGAGTCTTCTGACCCAGACTGCTCATCAAATAGTGATCTATCAGTATTTCCCGTGATTTTCAGGTTGAAACTCTAAATATAAACATTTTTGTGCTTGCTCTTACATTGTTTTCCCCCTCCTCCCTTTTACTTAACCTTACCTGTGCTCTACTTGAGGAGCCTTGCAGATAATTTGTTTTTCACTCTTGTCAAGAATATGGTACTTCAAAGATGACCCAGGATTTCGGTACATTTAGTTTTTTTGTCTTTTGGTGAGGCCGTTCAGAGTATGCAGCAGTCACTCAGCTCATGGGAGGTTTTATGATCATTGTTGTAATCACAAACCCAACTGCTCTTGAGAACTGAAACCTTGTCATAAACAAGCATTTTATATAAAATTATATATATATATATATATATGTAACTACCAGGATTCCTTAACACTGTTTCATTAATTTCTCTTACAGGGTTTAAAATTGAGTAATTAGGAAAAATACATTTTTTGTCTCCAAGATAGAACTTTTCCATCACGTGCATGGTGCTCTCAAATCCTGGCCAGTGAGATATAATTCAGCATTAGTTGACACTGCATTTAGTCAAGGAGAGTAAGGAAAGTCATTCTGGTATTGAATTATCCTCAAATTCACCGTAATGTCTTTATATCTCATCGTCATGGAATCACAGTACTGTTACAGTCTTTAGAGTGGGATTATTGGTGTTTCCTGAGCAAAAAGGGAATTTTAATAGCCTTCATTAAAGCTGTGATAGTTTCAATAGGGACTAGACTATTCTCTCTTCCAGGATTTACTTTCAACAAAGAGGATGAGAATTTTCTGTATGGCTCAGCCTCAGGTGTAGCAGCTCTACGCTCAGAAGGAAGTTTTATTGTTTTTCATATATCTCACCTCATTTACAGCTGTCATGACAGGAAGGAAAAAAAATGTTTAATCTCATTTGACCTTTTGTAAAATGCAGGCCACAGAATTTACAAGTCGTTCTTGCATTGTGAGCAATACTGTATAAATAAAGCAGAAGAGTCTTCAGAAAAGATTGTGATTGAAAGCTTTTAAATTATAGAAAATCTCACCAGCCTTAGATAAGCTCTTTAAATACTTAATTATCTCTCCTGTCTAGTGTCTCTACCTTATTTGAGTCAGATGTTTCCAGCTTTTGCATCTAGCAGATCTTAAGCCTTTCTTCTAAATAGAATCAATCTTGAAGTATTGAATGTGAACTCGTATTGACCACGATCTTGGCTTTGTTTGGTTAATTTATGTGTCTTAAGTGTCTTTGCAAGGTCCCTTGTTCTGCTGAAGAACTGCTGTCAGTTCTGGGGAAAATATATCAAACTGGACTTTCAGGTAGATTTGTGAAATATTTTCTTTTCTTTCCACCATGAATACTTTTGCTTACCAGGCTTGTTTTCTTTCTTGCTGTGGAATGGGGAAATTCTAAGCACATTGCTTTTTATTGATATTTTTGCCCAATTCTAACGAACCTCTTCAGCAGAGACAAGGAAAGGCACTATAAACACGTCCTACATGGTTAAGGAAAAGCACTTGTTCCACAAGCAGTGTTTCATGAGACAGGAGACGGTCACTGCCGCCGTGACTCCTTCATCAAAGAGTAACAAATAATACATGGATTAATGAGAAAGTGTCCTGGAGACCTCAAAAGTGACTAATGGAGACTTGGTGGAAGTCAATGGTTTTCAGTTCAGGTGTGATAAAATTTAACAGTATTTTTTTAATCAAACAGCCTTTTGGTGTCAGTCCCAGAAAGAAATGCCTTGAGCCCACCCCAGAAGGGATTTCTCTGTCACAGAAAAGCTTTCACAGCTGGGGAATGCAGGATTTTTGTGTGTGCTCCTGCTGCACCACATTTCTAACCCTGCCTGCACACCATGGAGGCTGAACTCGTTCCACAGCATCAAAATGTGTTCCCAATCATGTTAAATTTTGGGCATTTTGAAGGAATACGGGGACTCCCGCTCACCTACTGTCCCAAGCCTTTGGATCTGTACATGAATGCCTTGGGGATCTTGTGCTGTTTTATCAACACTGAACTGTCCAGCAAAAATGTAAGCAAAAGGATAAATGCAGTGATATTGTGTGTGACCTTGTTGTTCTGATGGCTGTGAACGCCATCCCTGCCACCTTTGTTCTCAGCTCCACACCAAGTGCTGTGGAGTTCAGGAATTCATCCAGGCCGTAACTTGCCCAGGTTTGTAGTGGGATTGTGGCAAAAGTTTTGTCAGAATTCCTTCTGTTTCTCTCTGTATTTATGTCCTTTAACTCTGACAGGAATAAAGCACAGAAAGTATTTTGAGCACTGGCAACCAGACTGTCACCAGCAATGAGCTGAGCTGGTAGTTTGGCCATTATACATATTCTTTTGGAGTAAATGAGCCTCAGATTTTGTTTGGTGCTGTCTCTCCCACCCTTTTCCTTTTTCTTTTTTCAGGAATATTGAGTGGTAGTTTCAATCCTCTCCGATTTCTTGCAGGCTCTGAAATGCTTTTTGTGAAATACCAGCACCTATCACCCATCATTGCAGCTCTCAGGGTGAACAGCACACTGTGCAGCATATTGGAATTTCTAGCATTTATTACTGCCTCAAAATGCATTTTGTGGAAAAAGAAAGAATTGATCTTTTGGTGTAATACTTTGGAGTCTCTCAGAGGGAACAGCCTAAATCAAGAAGTATGTTTCAAGGCTGGGTTTTAAACTGGAAATAAACAGAAATACAACCCAGGAGAGGGAAAGCTGGAAGGAGTGTTGTGGTCTGCAGGGTATTGTGAAACTCTCTGTATCATAAAAACCTGAAATAAAATGAGAAGTATTGAGTGGTAAAGAAAGATTCACCTGGTTTTCATGTGACTTAACTGGTTATTAGGCACTTCTGGTGTCTGCCTCTTATATGTGTGACATTAGATTTCTAGGGCTGGTGGTACTACTGCTGTTGACTTTTTATGGGAGGTGTGGGGGATTTTTGAAACAAATCCTGAGGTTTGCTTCATCCCTGGGTTTTTTTTTAATGTGGGTAGGGAGAGGGAGGGCTCCTAGCCAGAGTGATCCCTTCTGGTTAATATCTGGAGTGTTGGGTTTTTGTTTGGTTTGGTTGGGTTTTTTTACATCCAGAATTTACTGATGCTTAGCAAAGGCTCTGTTTTTATCATTTAAGTTTTATTTTTGCTGCTTAGATCTCAGTAGGTTGCCAGCCTCAGCTCTGAGTTGTTTTCTTTTTTCTGTGGAGTTTACCTTGATCATTTCAGATAAGTGAACCTGCGACCTGACCTTAGATGTGAGGGTTTTTTCTGTGGCTCACAGTGCTTGAGACAGAGCCTCGCTGGTTGTTCCAGCTACAAGATAATCACATGGAGTGAAACTGGTGGGGAAAAGCTGAACAGATGTGTTTACTTGGAAAATACAACTTAGTGCTCACTATCCCAGCTGGCATATGAATAGACATATGTAAACCACGGAGTGGCTGTGACCTCTGAGCACATGCAAAACACTCCAGAATATTTTTACACGATGTGCTCATATGATTATTTAACTCTCTAAAGTCTGAGCAGCCTCAGAGCCATCTTTACTCAGTGGCAGCTGAACTTACTTTAGGAACCTGCATTTTACTCCTGGGATTTTCGGGGTGGGGGATGTTGTAGAGGTTTAGCAGAGGGTTATAATTCTGCTTCAAAAGTGACAATGACTGGCACAGAAGGCTCCGATTTATCTGAGTCGTCAGCTGGAGAAAATAAATGATATAAATGTATATCAGCAATGGACTTGCTACTCACCTGAGCATGGCTTCCACAGTGGTGCTGCCAGGAACTACAGGCAAATAAACTTTCTGTCACAAAGCATGACCTGAATATCACATGAGAGCGTGAAGAAACAGCCTTCTGAAGTTTATGTGTTCCCCTTCTGTGCAGCTGGGGAGGTGTTCTAATGGAAGTTATTTCAAGTGGCTGTGTACAGTAAATTAGCAGCCTCCAGTATTTACTGCACTCAGTGTTATATACTGCACTGCCTGCTTGAAAAGCTGTAAAAAAGGGAGGGTTCTGTCTTGGGTAAAACCACTGCAGGTGTTTGTGTCGGCTCTGAGATTTTTATAGGCACCTGTTCCTTGCCTTTCTCATTAGCTGCTCTCCAGGGCAGCAATTGGAGTGACAGCTATAACGTTATCCACTCACAGACACCTCTGCCCACATCAAAATGTTTTGCTGCAGGTGAGGTGATAATTTTCCTTGCATCAATCAAACTCTTGTCAGTAAGATCACACAAATGGCCCTCTGGTTCCTGCACCATATATTTATCCTGTTTTCAATCTGAACAGGAGAAAATACAGTAGGTAATTCTGGTAGAAGGGAATGGAGGAAATGACTAATAATTGGCCAGTAAGACACTTGCATTGATAGGGTTATTCCACAGTAGTAGAGGTTTGTTTGCAATTCCAGCAGTGTGAGTCCTTGTATGGGGGACCATTGATACATGTGGCTCTATATGTGTTTTTGTTGAAAGCAGAAGAGGAAAGGCTGTTTGTTTCAAAATGTAATATTAATAATATGTATGTAAAATATATGTATATTTTTTAATTTGTTCCTCCATTAGGTTGCAGTCTCTACCATGTGCTTTCTCTTACCATTTGTGTCTGTTGACCAAACCAATGTTCCAGGCAGTTGCATCACAAACCGAGAGCAAAAGAAGTTCAGCTTGTTGTTGGATATGTGAGAGACTGTGTTGATATCCTTGGGGAGAAATAAGTCAACTTTTGTGATCAAACTGTGAAGTGCTCTGTGACAAAATGTGTGTAAGTAACACAAACCAAAACAAGCCCCAGCGCTGGATTAGAACAAAGCACAAAAGCATCAGTGTGACACAACTTTCATTGCACCCCTGTGTTCTTCTTGTCCCACTGACCCCTGCAGACACCACCAGATTTTGCTTGTCCTGGAAGTTCATTTTAGGGGAAAAAGCCGTCTCTACTTGCCAGACCTGGACTGTGTGTGTAGAGATTGGCCCTTGGAGCTTTGTGCTGGTAAAGGAACAGACCACTGAGCTCTTCCCTTCTGTCTTCTCCCAGGTCTTACCTAGTGGTTATTCAAACATATTTAGAGATAGAACCACAGAATTATTATGGTTGGAAAAGCTCTCCAAGGTCATCAAGCCCAACCTGTGCCCAATCCCCACCACGTCACCCAGCCCAGGGCACTGAGTGCCACATCCAGGCATTCCTTGAGCATCTCCAGGGATGATCTTTAAGGCTCCTGAAAGGAAAAATCCTTTTGTGTGCACAGCAGAGAATCAAACTGGGTATTTGCTGAACTTCTGTAAGTAGATGGAGACAGGAGACAAACTAACAGGCAGCAATTATGGTAGTGACTGCAATTCTCCAACCAAACAGAAATTCCCCTGTTAGTTGACAATATGAGACATTCACCTGCCAGAGCTGAGTGCCCAGAGCTGAGCAGAGCAGACCTTCCTTGGAGAACTCCACACACCTGCTTTTCTTTGTCTGTAAAAGTGACTGAGGGCTTGCTCTCTGAGGCCACTAAAGTGGATGCTCAAAGCAGCTGTGTTTGATATCACTTAATGGGATTATTTCTGATTATTTCTAGAGTGGCTGTAGCCCTGTGCCAGGGTGAACTTTAGGGCAGTGGCTGTAGTTATCCAGGAGTACAAGCACAGGTAGAGATCCTGCAATGCTCTGTATCATGTGCGAGAGCAAACATTTACTCTAAGCCTGTATTTGTTAACTTTTGTGAAGAACTGAATCCAGGGGACTTAACGTGATATTTAATTAAATGACCGTGATTGAGGCCCTGAGGCCAATGGCATAAAATGTGACAGCGTGTTAGGATCACTTACCTGAAATTATACCTCAAGCAATTTACATGTTAAATGAGTTGTCTGATGCCTTGGTAGGGTCTGCAGCCTGTTTTCCATCACAAATGTTGGTATATTCCTGTTTGGAAGCATCCCTTGGAAAGAAAGAAAGAAAAGCATTCAGCAAAACCCTGCTGGATTCCATTTGCAGGAAAACTAACAAATGCAAACTTCATTAGAGGAATGAAATCATGAAGGATGCAGAGCGGTGAATCCTGCCTGAAATCAGTATTCAGGAAGAAAACAAAATTTTGTGGGATGTACACAAGCGTGCTGGTCAAATATCTGCACATTGCTCTGTGATCCCAGCAGGTAATGCAGTGCAGCAGGGACATGCGTGGATGGTTTGTTTGAATACGTGGCTCAGGAACGCCCCTACCCCTTGTGATAACAGGAAAATTCACTTTTTCATTTAGTTTTCTGTGGCTCCCTTGCACTGCGGGTTGTTTTGGGATGAGACCTCGATCAGTGTCAGAGGATTTCTCAAATTTAGTTGTCAGTGGTCAACTTCTACCATCTGCAGGAGTGGTGGCCATTCCTGTTTCTGTGCAGGGCTGTCTCTGCACTTAAATCCACCCTTTCTTGCACTCTTTTGCCCATCCACCAAACCAGAGCTTTCCATACTACTTATCTTCCTATCCTATCTCTCCTTTGTTTCCCAGTTCTTCCTGCTTCACTGTGATTTGATGCTGTTCCTCTATCCTGACCAGGAAATAGGTTTCTAATTCAGGGATAAAAGGATGAGACTTGGAGCTGAGAGTCCTTGATGTCCTTAGGGAGGAATTACTCGGTCTGGAGCTTTGTGCAGTCACATGATAGACCGAATGAGGGAAGAGTAAGTTCCTCTCCCCTGCCACAAGTTGTGCAAAAATAAGCCATTATATCTTTACTTGAATCCCAGAGTTTCTGTGGAGTGGGCGACCCAAAAGAAGACATTTTTAGATGAATATTGCTGCTTGTTGAAGTGCCTGTATCATCAGCCACGGGCTAAAACTGCTGGGCTGAAAAGGAGGTTCGAATTCTGTTTTTCCAAGCGAAGGACAGGCAGACCATTAGCATGGTGCCTGGGATATCTGAAGGTCACGTCAGTTATAACCAATTAGTGTTTTACTTATCAGTTGAAAAAAGTGATTTCCAATGTAATTAGTCAACCAAAGCCTTTCTTGTTCTTTGAAGACCACCTCAGGGAGTGCTGATTTTGGACAGGTTAGAGCCAGTTCATTTTTAATATGATCATTTGGAACATTGCAAGAAAGTTTATTTTAGTGCAAGACACTTTACTATTCAGTGGTTAAAAAGAAACTTCTTGAAAACAGCTTTTTCTTTGTGGATTTGTGGTAGAAAAGAACCCGCAGTAAACACCACTGCCATCTGTTTCAAAGAAGAAATGTTGGGCTATGAATGTCCTTGCAAAAGCTGAAAAGCTTTTTAGTAGCTAAAAATGTGTAATTTTAGAATTTTTGTTTGATTTTTCATTGATTTGATTGCATTGAACCAGATGGGGTTTTTTTTCATGAAGAGCCTTCACCAAATCCATGTGTATGATGCTTTGAGAAAATACATGGCTAGCAAATTTGGAGCTGCTGATGAAGAGATGTGAAGACGCAGTGTCTCACACATTTCTGAACACTTAAGTATGGGAACAATGCAAACCTGCTCTGCCACCTATGATGAATGAGCTTGTTTGTCCAAACAGATTTTCTACGTATAATGCACATTTTTGCATCTGTCCACTCCCTTCCCTGTGTATTCACTGGGAAAGTAAAGGAACTTTGATTCCAAAAAGTCTTTTTTCCCCAGGGAATGGTCCCAGCCCCGAGGCTGCCAGAGCTCCAGGAGCGTTTGGACACCGCTCCCAGGGATGCCCAGGGTGGGGTTGTTGGGGTGTGTGTTTAGTGCCAGGGGTTGGACTGCATGATCCTGTGGCTCCCTCCCAGCTCCACGAATATTCCATGATTCCACAATGATTTTTCTCTCTGAGGGAGTATTCCTCACCAAGATTTGCCATGTGAATGGAGGAAAAGCTGTGTCTAGACTAGAACAAGTAGAACTTCTGCATGGGTTGGAAATTGCAGATATAACCATGAATGCTTTTATGTATCTGGAAACAGTGTGTTCCTCTAAAAGCTCGCTAATTTTATTTTTAAAAAGGAACATAAATATCTGACTCATTCTCCCATACGTCTGCTGTTCCTCTATAGAAAATGCCTTTGGTAACAATACTCACATGTCGCTTGTCTCTTTAATAACTAAGTAAGGATTCCTTGATAACAACCATCAAACAAATTAGTACAGCTCATAAACATCTATCGTATTTGTCCTGATAAAATATGCTGTAATTCTCCTCTCTGATTCAACCCTTTCTTTTATTGATAAATGTCTTCTGAGGAGGCTCTGCTCGCAGATCTGCTTGACCTCTCTAATCTTCTCTCCCAGACTGACACGTCACACTCCTTTGGGGAAGGATTTGAGTTCTTATTCTGTGTGGTGGATTAAAGAAGCATCCCTGGGTTTCTGAGTACCTTCCAGGAATTTCCTCTGAGTGAACCCTAAGTATTCTGTCCCTCAAGAACTGCAGTTCCTGTCAGGTGCTGCAGCTGCTAGATTTGGACTCGAATTTTCCCAGTTGGAGCCCACCAGTAGCAGGGTTCAGCACTCCATTTCTATCCATGGTGCACCTCCAGGCATTGTTCCTCTGAGCAGCAGCCGTGGGCTCTCCCAAAGCCTTGGACCAGGTGTGTTCTGCGTTGTTCCCTCTGCAGTTCATCTGATTTGGCTCCCTGATCCCATTCCTTTATTTGTTTCTTGTCACCAGTTGTCTCCTGAAGTCTGTTCCTGTTTTTCTTGAACCTCCTCCCCTCCTGTTAATGTGGAGAACTCAATTGTGGGTGGTCCTGAGTTCCCAGTGGTTCTACTGGGAATTTAATATTAATGCATACTTGGAGTCTGATGAGGTTGTAAATATATACAGAAAACCACCTTTTCTTTTAAGAGCTATATGTGCCACTATTTAACACGTATGAAATACTGAAATTTTGGGTACAGTCTTGCTGTTGCATTAATTTTACCTCAGTATTGTTTTCTGTGTTAATAAGGACTGCATCTGGACATGGAATAGTTTTCCTGTCTTCTCCCAGTGGCAGCACAATTAGTGCATCTCTGCTGGCTGCTGACTTTGAACCACACATGCTTATATTCACAAGCCATCACTGTTGCTCTCTAATCTATCCAGTTCACAGGCAAATAAAATCTGCCATCTTTCAGGATTGAATTACAGAATGGAAATGAAAGAAAAAAGATTAGTAAAAAAAGTAATGCCTAAAGAGTAGCCTTATTCTTCAGGGAGAAAATAAAATACCTGCTGACAGCTCTTACCTTAATGATGTTCTTGCTTCTGTCAAAACATCAGACGCCCCGTCATTTTCGCTGGCATTTGCAAGACTCTTTTAAGAGATGCAGAGGAAAGCAGAGTGTTTTGATGGGTGCTTTTTTTTCAGTTGGATTTTTTTTCATGGAACCCCTTTCCATAGCCTCTCTCTTTTGTGAAAAGAATCTTTTTTTTTTTCCCATCTGTCCCCTCTCAAGTTGATTTGAGAAGGGTTTGGGAGCAAGAGGAAGTAAAGGGTTGATAAGGTATAAAATATACCCAGGGCACAACTTTCTCTCCTGTAATGTAATTAATAGTGGGAATTGCTGCTGCACAATATCACTGCAGTGGGTGCAAAAAGAGATATTTGTAACGTGGGCAAGCTGGCAATGGGAACTGGGATAGCCTGCTAAAACCAACCACTCCGGTGTGTTTGTATTTACAAGACACTGCAATTCCCCCTGTGCAGAGGTGGAATGTCTTCAGAGAGGACCTTGGAGAAGAAACTTAAGCAAAGTTTCTCTCTCTTCTTCCATAGAAACATCACCTAAATAGGAAGCATGGTTATATCTGTCTTTGATGGTGCCACCAACTGCTCTGTCCTGGGGCAGGACACCACACTGGGCACTGACCCCTGAGAGCTGGGAATTTATCCTGAGTGCCTGGTGCTGCTGGAAAGGACGGCAGACTCACACAGCAGTAACCACTCTTACTTCTTATTTTCTTTAGCAAACACTCTGGGACACTGATTTTTATTTTTTGCCGCCTCCCACTGACATGACAGAGAGAGGATAAAACCACAGAGAAACCAGAATCATGGAGCCTGGGCAGTGAAGATGAGGGAGGGATTCCCTGTGCAATTCCCCTTTATCCACACAGTCGCTGTCAGTCCCTGTGGTGCGCCTGACTGGCAGGGAGGTGTGGGAAGGATAAGAGGGAATCCATTGCAGTTGGACAGTGTTTTCTCCTCTGCAAAGCCTGTTCAGCACTAAGCTGCCTCTCCCAAAGTTGAATCAGTTTGTTCTTTACCTCAAGTATTCTGGTATTGATCTCATCTCCTCCCTTGCTGTTCTCATGTCAGAGTTCAGGAATCAGAAACATTTAAAATTGATGTGCCATCGAAAGCAGAGTGGATTCTAATCTGATTTCGATTCATACCCTGACTTGTGCTGCTTCCCACAGGTAGTATTGTTTTTTTAATTATCTGTCTCTCAGGACCTTGCTGAATCTATTCTGGAAAATTTCGAATTCTACTACCCCTGGAAACTGAGATGCTCTCAGTGTTCATGTTTCATGGAAAGACAAAATCTTAATGTAAAAATGATCTGTTTCTCTTTTCTTGGGCAGGTTTTCTGTACTGGAGCATTCATACAGAGATGTGGTGAATAAGCAGTTCATTGGAAGAAGTGTGGTTCTTGATTCACTCGAAGTTTTCACTTAAATTACAGCTTTATGAAAAGTGGTTTTCTCCTTTAATTGGTTTTTGTGGTCTTTCTCTATCTTCTTTCTTGACCAGATGGAGTAAAATTCAGATATAGGCAACTACATTCATTCTAAGGGGCTTTTAAAGGAAATAACAGATCGTGGGAAATTATATTCTTCCTCATCTCTACTCTTTGGAGCAGATTTAGATTGCCTCATTACAAGTCCTATTTTCTTTACTTTAAGAAATTTGCCTTCAAAGCTTTGTTTTCCCTTTTATACCTCTGCAGAGTGGAAGTTGCCTTTCTACTTTCTGGCTTTTTTGTGTGTGTTTTTTAACAAGAAAAGTTAATAGGGCTGATAGTTTAGAATGCACACTTAGGAACTGCATTTGGGAGCTCCTCTAAATGTAGGATATTGTCTAAAACAAGCCTTTCTAACACTTTTTCCTTCTCATTGTTAAATGAGCAATTTTCAACAGCTGCCCCTTAGCTGCAAATTCTGCCACATTTTGCAACCCACCTTAAAGGCTGAGGACCTTGATCCTTCAGGCCAGCACCTGTGAAAATATTGACGAAAAACACGTCTTTATGTAAAGACAGGTTCTGCTCCGACAGAACCACTGGATACTGGAGGGGAACTGTTGCTGCTGTATCAAATCCTGGTAATCTGCCCCTGCTCCCCACAGGTTCCTCTGCTGGTATCTGTTTATCTGATTAAAGGAAATAAAACAAGCAGTCCTTTAAGCCACTGCATTGTACATAAGGGACACAGAACTCTGTCAAACAGCCAGGAAAGATAACCTGATAAACAAACAGGCCTGAAAACTGCATATTGCAGGCATAAATCCTGGAGTGTTCCTGTCAGTCCTTAATGCCACAGGTGGAATCACAGAATGCTTTGAGTTGGAAGGGACCTTAAAGGTCATCTTGTTTCAATCCCCTCCTGCGGAAAAAAAGGAAGAAGCTGTGCTCTTATGATGGCCTTTTTATTTCTTTATGCACTTCTGGTCTCTACCAGCTCTTCCTTGCTTGGTATTTGGAAGTCTCTTGTATGGTGAACACATTTAGCATAATTTATGCTGGGTAAATGGCTGGGTTTGTGATCAGTAAAGCCTAAGCTCTGAGCATTTGTCCCCAGCTGTGAAGTGACTGGGCAGAGGGCAGCGCAGAATCCTTTGGGAAGAGGGGGCAGAACAATTCCTATGGCCCCAAGGATGAATCTCTCTCTATTCTGAGAACCTTGTAGGAAAAAGAGAATGGGATCATGTGTTTAATAGAGGTGGGATGAATCATTTCGCAAGGCAGGATCCATTTGACTGCAAATTGGACACACTGACATGGATTAATGAGAAACTATAAAGACCAGGTAAGGAGGAATGGCAGAATATAGATCCTACCAGTTGTGCCTTTTGGGCTAAAGCACATCACAGAACTGACCACTGGAAGCAGGTTTTTGTTATCATCCAGTCCTGGTGGTGGGAAAGGAAGGGACTGTAAGTGTGCTCCATATTCAGTTTGCAAATCTTTCCTGTTCCGTGGGTGGCTTGTCATTGGAACCATCAGAAGTGATCCTTGATCACATTTTCCTCTGCTATTCCCAACAAACGGAGCAACAGCAGTGAATCCCATCATACAGATAATCTTGGGACAGAAGTAATGAGAAGATAGTTTTCCCACTCTGAACCCCACTGCAGTTCTTTAGTGCTTTTTACGTGTCAGATGATACCTGTGCCATATTGGGTGGAATATGAGTGTACTCAACGGTTCTGCCTGGGCATTGTGCATCGAGATTTTCCATCTACAGGGAGGAATTGTGACGTTTGCCATGAAATTGGCCCTCTATGGGAGATCTGTGATATCTGAGTGCTGGTTTGAGTCATTGCATTTGCCTTCTGTGTTACACTAGGCTGTAGTAAATTCTCCTGAGTACACTGTACTGACATCCTGAGAGATGTTTTTTAACAAGGACTACAAGAATCCCACAACTGCAAACTGACTTCCCATCATACACAGGTACTCAGCATTTTTGTTTGTTTACAGGTAAGAACACAACACCTTTAGGTTTGTTTCACACCTAATTGTGAGATGCATGTGGTGCTTTCATCCACATAAATCACTTCTCATTGAAAAATCTTGTCCGCCAACACAACTGAGTTTAACATCCAGGCACTTCAACTGAGCCGTGAAGAAATATGTGCCAATGTGACATCAGCTTAAGCAAAATAATTCATTGCCTCTTAATTCCAATGAAGTTGAACTCAAGACAGGTTGCTCAGAGACAAGTTAGTGCTGCTGCCCTACCTCAGCTCACCTGCAGGAAGGAGTTTGTTGTCCTGAGAAGGCGTGAGATGTGTCTAGATTTTCATCACTGGGTCTTTTGATGTCTGAATACTACAACCACTTTAGAAAATGTTGATTCACAGGCTTAGAATCTAAATCTGTGCTGTGATTTTTGAGGGTAGGAATTGGAAGCAATTCAGTGGCAAATTAATCTAGCTGAGTAATTAATCGTATCAGATGAAATTTCTAAAATCTCCACTTTCATGTGCCTGTGCTCCTTTCATGTGGTTACCTTGGGTCTCTTGAGGGATGCTGCTGATTGAAGAGGCAGATACTGCTGGTGCTAAACATGTGAAGGAGATTGAACTTAATGAATCAAAGAAATGAAGGGGTTTGTAACACCCAGTTCAAGTAAAAGCCACTTAAAAGAGACTTGAAAAGGGCCACGAGGGTCAAGTTAGCTAATTGTGGATATCAACTTGTGGATTCTATTCTGGCCATAAAATACAGGCACAGCTTGGGATACCTGTGCAATTGAGCCATGGGAGCAGAGTGTGTGCTGCTTTCTTCATGATCTGTCACGTTGCCTGCTGTCTTCACACAATTAAAAGCTTAGCAAAAGCCTGTGTGCACCTTATGTTGATCAGACAAACTGCACCACAGCCTAGTTTTAATTCTTTACTATATTTTGCTTCCTTGTGTTGAATAACGCAAAGACATTTTTTTGTTTGGCGTGTTTTTGTTTTTGGGGTTTTTTTTATCTTAAATCTTTTTCAGGCAGCTGGGGACCTGCTCTTAGTCATGAGTTCCTCTTGGCAGGTGTTACAGGTAGATCTTTGAAAGTCCAGCTCTTTAAAAGTCAAACCCTTGTTTATGCCTGCAGTGAAAACAGGCTTAAACATGTAAGTGTAAATTATAGCAGCACCTCTGAAGAACACGTACACAAAACGTTTGTATAAATACTGGTTTTCTGATGAAGAGAATTTCCAGTACGCTGCAAGCACAAAACTGACAGTCTGTTTGTGGAGCTGCCAGCAACTCCGTACACCTGCTCTGACCCCTCTCTGGCCTCACAAGTACAGTATTTTCCTTAGTCCTGACCTGTTGCAGGCTGCTGGTGTGTATATTTCATTGAACTTCTGAGTTGTGCGTGTCATTGAGAGCTGAGTGTGCTCTGCAGAGCCCTGGGACCAGCTCCAGTAATTCTGTTGTTGGTGGTGAGAACCGAACGAGCAACTTAGCAGGTAACACTGAGCTTTGGCAAGGCGCTCCTTGAAAATCCAGCAGTTCTCCTGTGTTGCTTTTTTTCCCACGGACAAGTAGAGAAAGGACACAGAGTCCAGGCGCAGGGTTACAAGGAAACAAGGCGAAAGCCCCCTTTAATGATTTCTCAGAAGGCCTTTTATATCTTAGTTCACAAAAGTGTATGAAACAGCATAAGGTAATTGGTTTTTGCCATCCGCCCCTCAAGGGGATTGGTCAAGTTCTAAGACCCCCATCTCTGGATGTTTTCCTAGTTAGAACCATAACAATTCTGCAAAACAACCTGCAGCTGCAAGAAGTTTATAAAACGGTAACATTGTTTTGAATTACTTGCATGGAAAAGACAGAACTTTCACAAAAGTGCTGCAGGAGAGCTAAAGAAATTCTCTGCTGAAGCTTTTTCAGCATCCATACTCCTGGATCACTCTTCTCTCCAGGACCCATGGGGTTCTTCCAAACAGAACCTTGAACAGGCCAAAGTCTTCCTTCCTGCTGCCCGGGGTCATGATCCTGCTCAAATCCTCGTTCCTGTCTCTCAGGACCGTGAACTACTGGAGGGTGTCCAGCTTCACCTACAGCACTTACAGATGCATTGTGCTGGATTTCCCAGCAAGAGAAACACTTCTCTCTGCAGCAGAGGTGTCAGGAGACATTGCCTGCTGACCTTCCTGTTGTCCCTGATCACCCTCTGGAATTTTACCCGTCATTTCAAAGAATAAGACGGAAGAGGCAGCAGTGTCCTCTTTTTTTGTCTGTTCTTACCTGCTGTGGTAATGCCTCATAAATAAGGACCTTAAACTCATGGTTAAATTTAATAACTGTCTGTAAAAGTAATTTTAGTACTGAAACCCTTTGTTGTGGGACAGAACTCACTCGTAGCCTCTCCTGTGTTCGTGTTTCCACGATAAAACCTTGGGCAATGTCCCAGCACAAGCACCCCTGATTTGGGAGATGTGATGAAATGCCAACAAAGTAATTTCCACAAATCCCCAAGATTATCTGAATGTAAGAACTGGAATCCAGACCTGGTGCCACAGGCAGTTAGGAGCTGTAAGTTGAAATTGCAGGGCTTGGTGTAATGCATTGGCAGTAACGCAGTACTTGGAATTCATGTGGCATTTACATGCACAGTAAATTCCAAATGAGCTCCTAAGAACCCTATTAAAAGACAAAAAGGGTGGATGTGAAGCACTTATTTCTCCCTGTAACATATATCCTCTTAGTTCTAGGTTATAACTTGGCTTTGTATCATTGGGAAGTTCTTTTAATTTATACAAAAAGGTGATTTACATTCTTAGATAAAGTCCAGGCATTTCCAATAGCATCAGGATAAGTGGACCACTGTTTTCTTTGCAGCTGAAGCTTGGAGATTCTGTGTGAATTCATCTCAGTTTTACTGCCCGTGTTTCAGGGCAGCTTGCTTTTATGCAGTGAATATTGGTAGATCTCAAGGAAATACAGCCCCAGATTATGCCTGCCAGTGGCGTGGCAGATCGTGTTCAAACTGGCAGCTGGTGACAGATGTGGATGTTATGGCTCTAAATCACTGTGTGGACTCACTGTATTCCATATTTTACTCAATTTCCAATAAGAGTCACGCAAATAAATTAAAGTGCAGCTGTCAAGATCAGCAGCAGAGTTGAAGGCCTATGTATAATATAAAGTATTCAAGAGCTGGTGCCTTCTCCTGGAAAAATGTTGAAATGTATTTTGTTAGATGAAAGCAGCAGATTTGTTTCTCCTGTTTGTTTTTCTTGTCTCGCATTTAATAATCAAGAACACTTGTAATCAAGTTTCAGCTCTCAGAGGGGCTTGTTACAGTTTTGGGGCTGGTTCTGTATCTGTTCCATTACTCCCAGTGCACCTTTTCCTGGTTATTCCATCACTTAAACTCTGCTGGAAGTGAAATCCTGTAATGCTCTGCTTAGGGAGTAGAATACCTGTGCATGAACCAACCGCAGCTGCTCAGAAGGTCCAGATGGGTTTAGCTCAGTTCTTTCCTTTTATGAAATTATTCCACACTTCTTAAAATCAGGGGTTTGTGTAATCTTATCACAAGCCATCAGCAGACAACTCAATTAAAACCCCTATTATGCTCCCTCTGTGCCGCAGAGAGGCCAGCTCTGGGTATCACCAGCACGTGCCTGTCAAATTTGTGAGCTCCACAGCAATTCCATTTGTCTCCAGTCACTTTTTATCCAGTTGGCGCTGCTTGCTTTGACTGTGAGCTGCTGGCTCTGCTCTTCCCCAGATTTGTGAGGGATTTGATCCGGACTTGGAGGCAAGGCTTCACTCACTTGCTTTGCAACTCCTGTGTTGGCTGAGGAGTTCCTTTCTTGACTCTTCTATCATCTCCTATTTCCTGATACCCTGGGATCTGATCAAATATTCCTGTTGTGGTGGAAGGTTCAGGCAGCCGTGCAGTGGTTTCTTTTCCCTCGCGCCCACTTTTTGTTCCTGATACTTGCAGAGTTTTTGGCAGCCATCAGATAATGAAATTAGGACTCTTGGAATTTGTCTGTACTCAGATTCACAGAATCTTTGGAGAACATAAAGTATTTCCACTTAGCATGCAGTGCTCTTCCCTCCAGCCTGGCTGTAGCCACCTGTTCAATGAACTAAATTCATCAAGTCATTTTTAATCATATTCCTTGGACTATGGAGCTGTGCCAGGGTCCTACTAAGCAACAAATGGGTTCAGAGCAGGCACAGAGCAGATTCTGTTAGAAAATAGTTCCCTGTGGTGCTCGTTCTTATCAGCTTGCCTGTGAAGGATAAGGAATCATCAACATTTCAGATTACTGAGGAACAAAAGAGCAGAAACTTGACTTATTTGCATCACAGTGGTAACTTCATTTATTTTGGACTTGTATCAGCATAAACTAGAGAAGAATCGGGCACAGAGCCAAATAATCATTGTATTTCTTAAATAATTAAGTGAATCTACAAGGAGCTAAGCTGGTGAATGGCTAACAAGCTATTCATTAAAGCCAAGCACTGCACCACAACCTGTATCTGCCTGTTCGTAACTCCAGAGATGCTCTACTGTTCCTAAGGACACCTTGGAAAGAGGACCTCTGAGTCTAGCACAAAGAATTTGGCTTGAAGCACAAAGAATTTGTTTTAAGTAGCCTTACCAAGTAGTAGACTTCTTTGGTGCAAGTATTTTGGGCAAGATTTGACCTACAATATTGTTCCTCTGAAGGCGGTGATTATGTTTAGCAATTCACTTCTAGAGTTTTGTATTTGAGAGCCATGCAGGGAATGTAAATTTACAAGCTGGAGCAACAAACGGTTTTCTGTGGCATTGAACAAAGGTCTCATCAGGTATTAACTGGAGCTTGTTCGGCAGTGGAGTTTTCTGCTTGTACAAATAGAAGAAAAATGGAAGAACTGAGTTCTTTGCTGTGCTTATTTGGGTCAGGTCCTTTCAGACAGTTGCATGAGACTGTTTGAGCTGTTTGTGTTGCTGTTCTTCCTTCAGGTGCTTAGTTTCAATGAAAATCTGCAATCCTGTTTCATGTGGAGATGTGTAGGAATGGAATGTATCTGTCAGGTACCTGACAGGAATTACTGACAGGATGAAGGGTGGATTTTGACCCTATGCTTGATAATTACGTAGTGATAAAATCACTAACAGGCGTTCCTGGTGATATAAGTGACAGCTTTATACAGTGACTCTGCTGCTTCAAATTTTGCTTTGATCTGCATCAACAGGAATTCCACACATACAAAGTAATGGGAAAATAAACCCTTCTGTGGCCCAGCTCCATTTTATGTGTTTGTTATGTATTTGGTATTTCGCTTCAGTGTGAAAGATGCAGCTCTAGAATTCAAAACATAGATTTCCAAACTCTGTGACATTTCCTTGCTGATCTTGCTTATCCATCAGTGCTTAAAAACACAGAGTAATAGAATCAAACATCATAACTTCTCTACTGAGTGAAGAAATACAGTCCTTGTACCAAGTGATAAGCAACCCTTACAAAGGAGAAAAAATAATTTTCTAAATCATGATTTGAAACTCTAATGTAGGAAGAAAACTTTTTGTACCTACTCCTGCATTGGTCACCTTGCATTTTTGTTGCTGATTCTTCAGTTTTGCAGGATGACAACTTCAGGCTGCTGCTAATTATTTGCTCACTGTTGTGGTAATTGGCATCTATCAATTTTGTTGTTATGACTACAAAGTACTTGGTACCAGGCTGATGACGCAGGAAGGCTGCAGCCTCTCTTGCTGGCTGACACTCACCCCTGCTGCTTTCTGCTCTGTCTGGCCACATGTGCTGTTACAAACCAGTGCAGAGACTCTTTCTAGAGTGCTTAGCACCAGGATGTTGGAGACATCACAGAAATGCAGGTTCTGCAGGTATGTGCATCTGTAAACACATATAATCTACTTTTCTCAGTCAGAAGTGGCCTTAAATCCCACTCTGCAGCAGTGAAGTGCTTTGTAAGGCTTGGCCTTATGCTTAGGTAGTCTGGTGTCCTCGTTTCACCCAGAAAACTTGGGTGAGTTGCTGTTCCTTGGTGACCCTTGACCTGTTCGTAGCCATCCTTAGGTAACACAGGTACTGGGACCTGGCAGGTTGTATATCAAATCTTGTATACCAGTGTGCATCATCCTGGAAGGGTGGCCAGCCAGTATGATCTTTGTACTGAACAAAAGTTTCCCTCGTGTCCTGGTAGATTTTCCATCCTCTTCCCCCCCACGTTTTTAGCTTTTGCAGCACATGCAGAATCTCTGGGATTTAGTCAGCGCATGCCTGTAGGGGACCAGACTATGTAAGGAACTCTCAGCTGATTAAATCAGTAAATCCAAATTGAATCTGGACCTTCTCAGGAAAGCCCAGGTTCAATTTGCATTGATTGGGGCAGTGATAATATACTGTGAGCAGAAAGCTCTGCGCAGGGAATCGCCTCAGTGAAGAAACTACTGGCTCTGATTAGTCATGTATGCAGATATTGCCTGGACATCTGCAGACTCTGCTTTAGGAAGATTTGTGGCACAGTAAATATTTGTCTTCCATCTCCTTGAAAAAACCTTTTAACGTATAATTTCTACTATTAGAACATGTATTTTGTAACAGGATTTTTCTTTGAAGGAACCCAATTTGAGGCCTTGGTAGATCTGTATAAAATTTGATATGATGGGAATGAAGCACAGGTTCTCCTCTAGATGGACAGATTTCCTTTACATAACCCCAACTGCAGGAGGATCCAGGCTGTGCAGCACCCAAGGTTGAATTAACATCGGTTTTCAGATAAAGATCCATTAAAAATCACTTCAGTCCTGTAATAGAAACTCCATAAGCCATAATGCAGCTCTTTCAAACCCTTTGTCTGGTGGTATAAGATCTTGTTTTTATTAACTGTCTCAGGGGCGAGACAGCAGCAAGTAAGAAAGAATAAAGAATTCCTTAACTATATGCAGGCTTCTTGGAAATACTGTGAGTCTTATGAAAAAAAGTAAAATTGTAACTTCCAGGATCCTGGATCTCTGGTGGCCTCCAAGTCTTCACGGTTAATAGGATTGACTCTGAGGTATTTTTGCACTTCCATTCAGAAGCAGAGAATGTTTGTTCCTTCTCTTGGGGAAACAAAACAGCTGAAATACATCAGCTTTACTGCAAACATTCCGTTTTGGGAGTACATCTCTGTGTAGCAGGCAGGCTTTCTCTTGAGTGTCTTGTACACTGGAGACACTGGCATATGGCTTAGAGATGGAAGAGATCCCTTTCTGATCTGGAAATTGCCATGGAACTTGAAGTTGTTCTTCCTGGTGTTTAACTTCCTGGACAATGATCGTTGTTGTCACCACAAGCAAAGATTCTTGCCATGCAGACTTTGTAATAAATTAGCAGGTTGCTTATGCAGCTGTGTAGGCAGCATGGCTTTTGTGGCAGCAGAGCAGTTACTGGCAGTGGACCTGGCTCTCTTTCACACTCTGTTGTCAATAAAAGTGGAAGGATGATTAACCTTTGTCTTGAACTTCTGGGATGAAATGTTCTACTTTAGGTGTAACCCATAGGACAATTTCTGTAGGTGTTATCACTCGGAATGTTTTGGAACCTGCATGAGGAATATTTAAATATCACTGATATCCATTTATTCAAGTAGTTTCTTCAGGTTTCCCAGGGTGCACATCTGTTCTTACCCCAGAGAAAGGAGTAAAGAGAGAAAACATTTAAATTTGAATGAAGCATAGCTGTGATAACAGCAAACCCTGCTCTTCCCTTGGGTTATTAATGTTCCCAGGCCTGTAATTTCAGTCAGTTAAGGCAGGAGGAATGACTGCCCAAAATGAGCACTCGGCAAAGCACCTTTTGCAATTAGTCATGTCTGCTTCATCCAAGTTTCATACTGAGATCAGAACTGTGTTCTCGCTCAGACTGATATCAAACAAACCTGCACTCAGGTGACCACCCACTCTGAGCCTTGGTTGCCTGGAGAGTTTGTTAGGTGCTCCTTCAGGATATAGAGCTGAAAAAGCTGAAAAGTTCCTTGGGGGGTGTCTCCCCCAGATACCTGTTGGCACGTTTGTTATGTACTATTCCAACATCAGCTCTTTTTTGTGTTAAATTTGACTTGCCTCCTCATGGTCAAATGTGATTCATGTTTTTCACAGATCTGTCACAGGAAAATAAATGCTTAAACAAGAACATTTTTCTTTATGGACTGAAAACCCCTAAATTTGTATGTCAGGCCTGGCACATGCTTCTTTGTAGGAGGTCATAAAGTCTGTAGGCTGGAACACAAGTCTGCATTCAGTCTCTGGCCCTGCAGCTGCCCATTAATCATTATTTGCAGTTATAAAACTATATATTCCTGGTTGCTTCACCAGGCTTTTGTGGGGATTAACTGTGAACAGAGCCTGGAAGTGCCCTGCAGTGCACACAGCAGTGTCCTCACCCTGAGTGGACCCAGCTCTGGGTACAGGTTGTGTCTGAGAGAGGAGAGATCAGTGCCAGTGGTTGGGGACATTGTTGAGTCTGTGACTCGCTGCCGTGGTACTCTCTCCTGTTTAACTCCAGCCTGGCTGTTTCCTCAGTTCTCCTTCCTGCTCCCCGTCAGTCCTGCACATCCCCAGGTGGTGGACAGTACAATGGGATTTTTCCTGTCCCACTTTGCCTCAAATGAAGGGAAGCATCCTTCCTTAGGCTTTTCCTGCAAACCTGGCAGGTTGCTATGGATTAAGCTCCTTAATCAATCCAGACAAGCCACTCCATGCTGCTTCCTGGTGGTCAATACCTCCAGTCACTTGCCATTTCAGCAGCTCAGAGACTAATGATCCTTCATTCTGCAGACAGAGATGTGCCAGAAAGCAAAAGTTGCTAAATAGCCACTCCAGACAGAGCTATAAAATCCTTTTGCCTCTGTCCTTTCCCACCACCATCAGCTGGTAGCATAGCAACTGCTGAAGCTGCTTGAACTTGAGTTGACCTGAAATTACATGTTTCTCAGTTTACGTGTTTATTAACACCTTTCTACTTTTTTTGGTGCTCGTTGAGTTTACATTTTTCAGTCCCTGTGGGAGATTAGCAGCTTGTTCATGCAGAAAGCAGAAATAGACTTAATAACATGTGATAGATGAGCTCAGATGGACCCTGGAATTAGAAACATGAGGGAGAGCTGAAGGTGGCCCTGAGCAGTGACTGGTGGAGAGGCCCTTTGCTTTGGTAGGATGTGAATGCCATTTTCCATATCCTTGTACAGACTTGGTGGAGCCATGAGGATGAGCAGCATCCCACAGGCTGTTTTTTCAGACTGTGGTGTTGGAGAAGGGGCTGTTGAAGGAAGCAGAGTGGATTGGAAATCAGCAGAGGTTGATCGTAGCAACCCTGGGATTTCTCACCTGGGGGAGAGGGAACTCAGACACAGGTTCAGGAGTAACCTGCAGCTTGAATGATGGTTGGTGCAGGGGCAGTTGCAGCAATTTCTAGTGGAGGAATCAGTGTTTTGACCAGAGTTTCTGGAAAGCACCTGTATTTTCATCTCCCCTGTTGAAGGAGAGGTGGTGCTTAGTTCTCATACTTATGTAATTACTGGATTCAGATATGTCCTTATGTTAAAGCCTAACTTGTTTTTCTTCATGGGTCATTTCAAGATTAATACAAAACCTCAGTCCACACCTCGCTGATGGGCCTGTCCTCAAGTCCAAGAAATGAGGGAAGTAGCAAAAATTAAAAATTACTAATTGTTGTGTAAGGAAAATGTATCAAAGATAAGTCTGGACAACAGGACTTGGTTCAAGCATGCTGGACATGCTCCTTGTGGAGCAAAATGGAGCAGTTAGGTTCTGCATAAAGCCATAGTCTTTTTATTTTTACTGGTATTTTGGTCAAGTGAAACCTGAACCATTTTTCTGTGTGTGACACAATCTCAACAGATGGGACTAAGATGCTCCAGTCTCTGAACAGTCTTAGTAGAGAATGAAATCCTTTCCCTGACAGGCACTTTGAGCGTTGAATTATTAAATCAAAGAGCATCACTGTCACCAGTGCACGCTCTGGCTGCATACATAAAAGGCTCACCTTTTCCAGAGAAAAGCATCATCATTTATCTTCATGTGATGGGTTTAGACTGCAGCATCTGAGTTCTGCTGCCTTGAGTGAGGGCTTTCAGAGAGAATTCAAAGGGCTTAGAGGTGCTCAGTATTATTTTTTGGCTTTCCCCTTAATAGACTGATCTGGTACCTCTCTATTTCACACTGAGGGCCATGTGCTGAGAAAATAAAGAGTAAGGAGGTAAAATGCATCTCACTTCTATTTTAATACCAGTCAAAAGATGGGGAGATCGGGGAGCAGTTAATTGTATCTGTCTTAGATATGTGCCTTGAGGTGAGCCCATTTCTCTCCACTGGCAATAAAGGGAACCTGAGGTACTTAGTACAGGCTGGAACATGGAGAAGCTACATAGTGAAAGTCAGGCTAATTGTGATCAGCTCGTGGATGCACAGAAGTCCTTGTGCTGGGCCTCTCGTAGTCCGTGAAAGATCCCTGTAAAGAGAGTGACATCCCAGAAGCAGCAAGAAGCACACCACTGCTCTTCTCCGTGATGTGTTTTTGTAGCTATTTTGCAGCTGACAAACTCAGAAAATTACAGGCGCTTTAAAACTGAGAGTTAATTGTCCATGATTCCAGCCCTGGGGAGCTTGTCATTCCTGGAGATTACCTACAGAGCCTGCCTGAGCACTGTGGAGGGCAGCACTCCCATCCATGTGGGGAAGGCGGCCTGCTGGCACTCACAGTGCGCCAGGCTTGGGAGTGGGTTTTGCTGCAGAACTGGAGATTCCTGCACATCAGTACTGAGAGTCTATAGCCACCTTTTTAACTCTGTTACGGTACAAATGATGACTCAAAGAGAAGCATTCAGGTCTAATCTATGCGAGTTGTTGTAATAAGCTTTACAATTAGAGCACAGACTCTTCCATCTAATTCACTTAATTTACGCTGGGAAATGAGATACTGTTCAACTAATCCGATGCTATTTTCCTCTTTATTAGAGAATGAAAGCATCCTCTGAGCCTCTGGTGGGATTCAGGCTAAGCTTCTCAGACACAAATAGTGTGAAATGCTAATGAATTAGCACGCTGCTGTAATTCCCACTCGGGATCTGGTGCCCCTCTCCTTTAGCCCCTCACACAATTGGAAGGGTTGGCAGGAGGCACTGGGCCTGGACCAGCTCTTCGTGCACTCAGGGTGACTCTGTAAATGTTTGTTTGATAAGATGACACTGATACAAATGAACCTTCTTCAGCCAGAATTTGTTCCATCTGCCTTGCCTGGTGACTGCAGTGCTTTCAGGAAAGGGTTAAGAGGTTTTCTCCTGCTTTGCAGTAATTCCTGTGAGCGTGGCTGTGTTCTCTTTAATCCTAGACAGCCCAGTTGCTTAGTTTAGAACACATGTTCGAGTCACCAAGGGGCATTTCCTCTGCTTCTTGAGGGAAAATACGTGGAGAATGTTTTCTCTGTTTTCATCAGGCTGGTGGATCAGGTTCTCCCTTCATATCTCTGTACTCCACCTGTGCTGCTGGGAGATGTTAAGGGAATAGTCTGTAGTATTTGGGGTTTAATAGTCTGTAGAATTTGGGGTTTGGAGGGATGACAGAAGACAAGCATCCTGCCAAATATTGGGTCTCTTGCTCCACTGGCTTTCTCTGGTGTTATTGGTTGCTGTCCCCTGGGTTCTGCTCATCTCTTGTTTTCATTGCTGTTGTGCTGATTCTTTGACCACTTTGCTCAATTCTTACACATTTTCTGGCTCGTTTTTGCTTTCTCCCTTGCTTTCTCTACATGAAATGTGTGGCGAGTGCCCTGTAGACAGAAGCACCAGCTCTTGAGGGAAAAGCAAAAGGACGAAAGCACGTTGCACGCTATGGCAAACGAGTATTTTGTATCGCACAGTACTAAAGTCACTTGTTGCTGTGTTAGTGAATTCTGTGTTGGGAATCCCATGGAGAGCAGTGACATGGAATTTGTCACATGATCCATAGAACAGGGCTCCATCCCATGGCACAGGGATGCTCACAGAGGAGAGCAGGTGTACGGGTGATGTTTGCCTGCTGGGAATGCTCTGTCCATAATGGGGTGCAAAACCAAACAGGAAATGCTTTGCACCTCTGAAATTTATAAACCTGTGAAACCATTGCCCTTTTGTATACAGGCTGTAGAAATCCTAAATCTTCCTCGTTCACTCTTCTGGGTTTTGGCTTTAATTAAGTATTCAGAATTGTTGATTTCAGAATTGGTTCTGGGCACTTTCCTGGGGCTCAGACAGACCATATCATTCCCTGGTGCAATTTACCTGTCCAGATGAATTAATGAATCATTTATTGCTGCTGCTGGCACACTCTTGTAACACTTGACACGTGCCACTGCTGTCAGCCTGTTACAGTACTGAGAGACAGATCTGAATATCTCTATTTTAGGCAAAAACTATTAGTGCAGTGTCAGTACAGTGACTCTTCTCATGCTAAATATTGTAAAATGCAGGTGCCGTTTTTCTTGTGTGTAATAAATGGAACTGGAAATTTGGACCATCACTAAAAACCAAAATTTACCTGCTGCATTTATGACAGTGGTAGGAAATGTGAAAATAAGCAATGCCGGTATAAATATTGGCATTCAGAACCCTGAAGACTCATTGCTGTGGTGTAAAACTAGAAAAGGTGCCCATGGATGCTGCTCAGATAGTCTGGCTATTGTGTAGAAAACTATATAGATACTTTTTGTTCTGTGCTTTCTGCTTAAAAGAGTTTTGAGAAGCTTGAAATTTGGTTCCCTTGCCTTTCAGTCCCATCCTCATCTGTTTGGCAAGCACAGTCCGCAGCTGCTCATTTAGGACGTGGTGAGAAAAGCTTTTATAATTCCCATTAGTAGGGGCATGAGCAGGATCATGTTGGGAAACACAGATCCTGCTTGTCAGGGAAAGGTCTTTGGGTAGCAGGTCCTACCTTCACCTTTTCAACCCCCAGAGAATAAGAAGCACTGCATCTCTTCTGATCTTATTTTTCAAACCTGTGCTCTGTTGAATGCACGTGAGAAAACAAAACCCAGAACTGTTGCACTTGGTGAAACTCCAGAGTTTTGTGGCATTAGGGGGTTCTTTTTGTCTAAAAGCAGCCACAGCCCATCCCGTGCAAATGAGAGTTTATGATCACCTTGTCTGTACAGTTTATCAGATGGCTGTGTTATGAATAAAGAAGGAATTTTAAAAAATCATATAAAATTCATAGTTTAAGAGGCGTATCCAGCTGTTTTAAGATTGCATTTTCTATAATGTCTTTCTTTATGCGTTATTTCACAGGAGAAAGTGGTAACAGTTGTTTAAGACTTTTCTCTAGTTTTTCAGTCTTTCCAGTTGCATCTTAAAGATTCACGGAGCCAATTTTTCTTCCATCATGTAAAAATTGCTTAGAATTGCCTTGCTTAGAAAGCCAAATAGAGAAATATTCCAGCAGTAGAGTAGAAACACTCAGAAATATTTGTGAAAAAATAAAATGCATTTGTTTTCCACAGTAGCTGGAAAGTAGAGTGTTAATGGTATTAAGAGTGTAAGAGTTGAGAAAGTGTCTGGATGATGCTCTTTGTCATTGTGGAATCCCAGGATGGTTTGGAATTTTAAAACCCATCTCATGCCCCCCCCTGCCATGGCAGGGACACCTTCCACTGTCCCAGGTGGCTCCAAGCCCTGTCCAGCCTGGCCTTGGACACTGCCAGGGATCCAGGGGCAGCCACAGCTTCTCTGGGCACCCTGTGCCAGGGCCTCCCCACCCTCACAGGGAGGAACTTCTAATATCCAATGTATCCCTGTCCTGTGTCATTTTAAAGCCATCACTCCTTGTCCTGGCACTGTGTATGACCAAGTTTTAGGTGGTCCTGCAAGGAACAGGGATTCGGACTTGATCCTTGTGGGACTTGAGGGTCTCTGTGATTCTGTTTGGTCTATTCTGGTCCTTCATGTTAATTTTGTTTCCTCACGCTCTTTACATTACTAAAATTCATGTCATGTCCAAGCTCTAACAGTGTTCCGCCTTCTGAGCTGTAGACAGGAGCTGTATTTTCTTCTCTAACAGGAGGAGAAAGGCACACCCCCAATTCCCTTTGTGTCCGCACAACTGGACCTGCTTTTAGATTCAATAAAACCTACTCGTGGTCAGTAACTCCCTTTTCTTTCAGCCTGTACTACATATGTCTTCTTTTTTTTTTTTTTTTAAAT
>VZTD01004927.1:529675-550306 GCA_013397725.1 Rhagologus leucostigma
TTTTTAAATAGTGAGCACCTACAAGCACATTTTTCTGTGTCCTTCCCAAGTCTGGGATTCAGGCTGGATATTCCAGCTGCAGCAATCCAGTTCCAGATGTGCTCGTTGCTGGAGAGACTTTGACATCCTCCTCTCTGTCTTGTGGAGGTGGGAGAGTGGCTGAAAGGGAGCAACAGGCCAGGCAAAGCTTTAATATAAAATAGTGTTGGGATGAAATGGGGCTTAAAATATGGTTGTTCACAATTACATGTGTACAAGGCCAATCTGTCACCATGTTTATTTAATCAAGGTCAAATAGAGATTTTAATTAAAATAGTGAGCTCATAACATCAGGCTGGTCATCTGTAACCGGCAAGTGGGTTTTGTAACAGAGAGCAAAAAAATGCTCCTCATTTATGTGCCAGTTCTTCTAAATAATGGGTAACTTGTTTAGATCACTTGCAGTAATTTGGCACAGAGTGATATTAAAAAAAAAAAAAAAGCTTTTGCTCCAGTTGGTGCCAGTAGGAAAGAATCCATTATTTTCAGTGAGGTGGGATTGATCCTCGAATAACTACTGGAACAGCCGCTTATCTTTGTTCCTTAAATTCAGAAAATAGTTTAAATTACTAATATTATAATATTTTACAGCACCTGTTTTTTCAGTGGTAGAGAAAGTGGAAAATAAATGGGGGGAAAAAGGGAAACCACCACCACATTTTTTTTTGGTGAGGATGATTTGGATTGGGATAAAAGTAGGGAAGATGGGCATGCTGGGTGACATTGTAATTTAAATCAGTTTGGCAATAGTAGTTTCTAAACTCACTAGATGAGATCTTCATGTCTGATGAGCAGGACAAACTGCTCTGTTAATTAAGCTCAGTCCCATAAATCTCTTCTAACTTGCCATCAAATCCCAAAGTAACCTGGATCGTGTTGCTATTGAAGTCTGCAGCCCAAGAGAATGGAGTTTAATATTTCATTTGTCTTGTGCTCAGCTATGATGTGGCTTGTAAGATGTAGTTTTTGCACTGGGAATAAAAATCACCAAGTCTATCTTTTAATTGTCTTGCACCAGGAAACAGGTAATAAACTGCTTGTGATTTATAATAATTTGATTTTTAATGAAAATGTATCCACACACGTTTCTTGAAAACAATTTTCTTGGAAAAATAACTTTGTAAGTCAAAACGTAATCAGCCTGGCATTTCATGTCAGAAAAAGATTCTGCCAGGAGTTATGGGAACGGTGCAGAATTAAAGCAGGAACAGACATTCCACAGCAAACATATCTGGCATCACTGATTATTGTTCGTGTTGGATACCTGCTGCAATTACAATTCAGATTGTTTTTTCTCCAGAGGTACAATGCACAACTCCTGCAGTCAGTCTCAAGGAGATAGAATGTTTTGTTGTAAGCAGTTAAAGGAAATAAAATCAAGCAAAATTTCAGTTGATCAGTTTCTGTGCATTTGTTTCTCCTCACTGAGCAGATCCTAACCTGCAAGGATTGTCCTAGGGGGAAAATCCAATCTTCCTCCCAACGTGTGGTGCTCAAAGTCCTTTCTTCACATTTCTGTGGGTCCTGGATTCTTCCAGTCCTCTGGGTTCTTTGAGCAATCACCTTTAGGAGAGAGGGGTTTAGAATGACTCCCACTGAACTCTGAGTTTGTTATGTTGTAACATTTATGTGTTTCTTCTTCGGAGACAGAGATCACAGGATGATTTGGATTGGAAAGGATCTTAAAGCCATCTTGATCCACCCCCTGCCATGGGCAGGGACACCTTCCACTATCCCAGGCTGCTCCAAGCTCCATCCAACCTGGCCTTGGACACTGCCAGGGATCCAGGGGCAGCCACAGCTTCTCTGGGCACCCTGTGCCAGTGTTTTAAGCCCCTCTTGCTAAAAATGCTCTTTTTTGTCACCTGATTTTCACAAGAGAATAGAGTTTGTGTACTCTGGGCCGAGGGCAAACCACATTAGAGTGTGGCAGAGGGAAGGCTAGACAAGATTCAGGAAATAGCTCATAATCTTGCAGAGTTCAGCTCAGGTTTTCAAAGCCACAAGGTGTATGCTATTCATGTGATTTCCAGTATGGAAGTGTTATTTACACTGACAGAAAGGGGAAAAAGAATAATAAAAATCAGGCAGGCAGCCAGAGCTCTGTAGATTTTTTTCTTTTTTTTTCTTTTTTTGTAGCTTCCATCAAAGGGAGCTGCTGAGACGTCTTTTATCATCTTGCTTTGCGTTTTCCCACGGAGGTGATATGCAATAGCTGGTTCCTGCCTCCTCGTGCTGCTTCTCAAACATCCAGGCACTCTTCAAGTCTCATGCAGACTTTCTTGAGTACCTTTGCCCATGAAGTTAAGCAAACTTTGCACTCAAGCACCATAGGAGGTGTTGATTCACTGTTGCCTTGGAGTTTTTCTTAGTTCTGAGCTACCAAGAGCGCCACTTAGAGCCAGTTCCAGCACTCTGGCTGCTGGTCATGGAAGGATCATTGGTGTTTAAATTTGCTAATATTTTCTCAGCCAGTGTTTTGATTAGAAAATATATCCTGTTTTTTGTCTCTATTTTTGGGGGGTTAAGATCAGAAAATGAACAAGTGATTTGAGTTTTCCACTTGTTGCTAATTGCGTCGTGCTAAGCATTAGAATTTGGCAGAACCACAGCACCACGATCAGCGATTGGGATATTCTGCTGTGTCAGGTCACAGGGCAGAGGAAGGGCTGTGCTGGAGCCCTTTTATTCATGGTGTATGCTAGGGGCAGTCAGTTGTCTTTATTTAAGATTTCTTTCCCCCTCCCTCACCCTCCAAGATTCTGTTGAGTGTTATTGCTCATATGCTGACAAGAGGGAGCAAGTGGAAACCTCATGATGATCTAAAAGACACTTTTGTGTTCCATTTAAAACAGAAGCTCCTTTGTGGTTCCTGTATTTTCGCAGGTGTTTCTGACTTGGTAACACTACCCCCAGTGCATGGGGGCTGAAATTTAAGCACAGAAAACCCAAGCCCAGTTCTTTCCAGTAGCAGATTAAATGCTTATAAAAGTTTTGGTAAATGAGAGGGGAAATTGCACCTTTGTTACAGAAGGTTTTGGGACAGCCTTACTGCAGAGATACGTGATGGAAATTTGGACAGGATTTTCTGACTCCTTGTGGTTTATTTTTGTCTCCAGAGCCGCCCACCCCGATCGCCCCTCCGGAGCTGCTGGCTGTGGGAGCCACGTACCTGTGGATCAAACCCAACGCCAACTCCATCATCGGGGACGGGCCCATCATCCTGAAGGAGGTGGAGTACCGGACCACCACGGGCAACTGGGCAGAGACGCACATTGTGGACTCTCCCAACTACAAACTGTGGCACTTGGACCCCGACGTGGAGTACGAGATCCGAGTGCTGCTCACACGCCCCGGGGAAGGGGGCACGGGGCCCCCCGGGCCCCCCCTAACCACCAGGACCAAGTGTGCAGGTAAGGGTTCTGCTGCTTTCACTCTAACAAATGCTCTGCCACTCATCCTTGGTGTGCAGGTGCTTCGTCAGGGATCTGAACTGATATTGTCAATTTTGATATTCCTGGAATAATTTGTTTTATTCCACAGGCAGGTGTTTAAGAACTGTTGGTTTTATGCGTGTGGTTTATCTGACAAACTCTTGCCACAGCGTGAGGCTGCTTTCTGTTGGAATAGGCAAACAGATGAGAGTTTTCTGACCAGTCCTCCAGGAAGAAAATTGTTCTTGAGACCAGGCTACGATAAAATTTTCACCTCTAAGTGCATAACAAACTTGATGTTGTTCTTGGATAGTGGATCTGCGCTGGTTATTGACAAATTGACACTGATATCAGTTTGAGTGCACTGTGGTGAAGCTGGAAGCACTTAATTTTTAAAATACGTTTTTGTGTTCCATTTGATGGAACTGATTCCCCTCCTCATTTCTGACAAAGGACTGTGTTCAAACACAGTGCAGCACCCTCCTTTTCTCTTTCATATTGGAATGGATCAATTCTGATCCAGGGGCAGAAGCAGTCTATCTTTCTTTCTAAGCCGTATTGGACTTCCCGTGAAAAACTGACGGATGGTGTTGCTCATGTTTCAGATATATTGGCTATTCATCCTGCTGTCATACATTAATCATTAGCCATTAAGGGAAATCAAGCCCTGGGCCTGGCAAGGGGATGAGCAAAGCACTTTTCTGCCTCACGTTTTGTTTCCACCGCGCAACTTCATTCTCTCGCATTTTTGTAATTTTTGCAAGGTCCTCACTGTGGTGTGAACAAAGAACAGGGACTAAAAGGCTGCTCTCCTTTTGATACAGCCTTCTTTCCCTCCCCACAAATCAGTGGTTTACAACATGTGGATTTAAGTAGTGAAAAACTTACAAGAACATTCTGCTTCCCATTACTCTTTCTGATCCAATAGCAAATGTGAAGCTGGAGAAAGGCATCCAGAACAGCCAAAATCATTCTGGGATGGGATTAAGCAGTGCAACAGAGATGTTCCTCATCCACTTCATAGCAGGATCATTCCAAGCAACATCCTCTTTCTCTACCAAGAGGGGAAGCCTGGCAGGCTGACTGTGTTGTGGGTGGCACATCCTTTATTATGCAGGTTGTAAATCAGTGAACACTTAGTGCCCCTTTGAGAAGATTTGGTTAAAAATAAATAAATCTGAGCACGAGGCCCTGACATGGAGGTGTTTGCTTTGTTCAGCACCTGCCCTTTGGTAGAACACAGATGTTTAGAGGCTTTACTGCAGCTGTGTGGAAAGCATGAAGTGCCATGGATGATGGGAAGTTGGCACATGTTCTGCTGCTCAGCTTCTGGCTTTCTTCTGCATCCCTAGTGTGGTCAAACTCTCTGACATCATCAGAAGTCACTGCAGGCCTGGCCTGGGACTGTGCATTTGCAAATGGAAATGTGGCGTGCTCAGATTTGGTCTGGAGTGGATGTGTTGTCACTTTGTAGTCACACTCTCTGCAGCAGCCAAACTTGCAAACCTCTCTGCTTTACCCGTACAGAATGCTGGCTTTGGCTTAATTCAGGGGTTAAAATAAAAAAAAAAAGTTGCCTTTGTTCTTAATAATATTGTTTTGTCCTGTGCCCCAAATTGCTGAGTTTCCTGCCCGGCTCAGATATCGACTACATCGAGAAGGATGACGTGGATAATTTGTTCAAATTGGCAAAGCTGAGGCGCTTTCTGTTTTCCATCCTGTTTTACTAATGAAAATCTAACTGGAGAAGGTCATTCTGTTAATGTTAGCTGTCATACAGGCCTTGTTGAGATTGATGGTGATGGCATTTATGTTTTGTTTAGGGCACTGGGTAGGAGAAATTGTAATGATCTTGATCTAAGCGTGGACCAGGAGGAAGGGAGAGACTTAATAGCTAAAGATGTACAATTTCACCAACTGCCAACTGAAATGATAGACAAGAAAATGCAACTCATTATTCCAATTTCCATACGTTGTGGAACTCCTTCAAAACACCGTTTTGAGGGTAATTACACAAAACTTTCACGGTGAAGATTTTCAAAAAATGTGCTGAACTGAGAAAACAGCTCTGCTGCCTTGATTTTCCTAAGAGTACCTAATGAATGACATCAGGGAAAATTGAGGGGTTTTAAAATAGTCGAGGGATGAGCGATACTGCTTTTTTTCATGTGAATTTTTTGGTTGTTTTATTATTTATTTTTTCTGGGCAAGAGGGAAGTACCCAAATCCTACACATTTGTATGCAGTCAGTAGGTGATTGGAGCAGCCCAGTGTTACTGCACTGTTTAGAGCTGGTCTGTGTTTATTAAGTCCACAAATAAAGGTAACAAAATTGACTGCAGGAGTAAGAGTAGAGAGTATCACCTGTACTGGAGAAGCACTTACTTATTTAAATTGCTAGAAATCAGTGTAACAATAAGCAGAAGGTGGCTGAAACCTTCTAAGAAAGGGAAGTCAATATCCCTTGTACTGAATACTCTTCTAGGCTCTTTTCAGAGAGGGACTATATTTTTTGTTCTGGGGAGGCTGAGTAACTGCTGGCATAGCCTTCAATTTAGGCTCAAGCTGCAATGAGGTTCTTATTTAGAGATAAAAATAAAAAGGATTTGGGAAGGACCATGCTTCTCTTCCACTTCAAATCAAGCAACAGAAGCTCATTTACAAAGTTGCCCTTGTCTGCTGTGTGTTTCTTGGCCGTCAGCTTTGCATCAGAGCAAAAGCATGGCGAGGATGGTCCAGAATGAGCTTAGACATTCTGACAACTCTTACCAAAATCATTCATTATTTTCAGATTTTGTTTCCATTAGACGGAATGGATGTTTACATGGGCTTTAAAGGGTTTTTTTAATTAGATAAAACCCATAAGGTAATTATGGAAAGTCCTGCTCTAAATGAAAATAAAGAAGTTTTATTAAACTGGATGATACCTAAGTTTCTATTAGCAGCATGTGCCCAGGCATCTGTTACCCCACTGGTGATGCTTTTGGTGTTCTACATGACAGCGTTACAAGGCTTGATTAATATTTGATCTATAGAAGTAGTACTGAAAATTAAACCCCAGCCTACCTCCTTCAAGGAAAAGCCAACTGCCAGAAAAGATGGCAAACCGTGCACAAATGATTGATTGTTTGTTTGTTTATTGTGGGCTTTGTGTTTTGGATTTGAGCTTGTTTTTTTCATGGACTGTGATAGGTCGTGACTTGGGACAGGAAAAGATTACATGACCTTGAGGCATAACCCAGTAAAGTGTCAGTCAGAGGGAAGAGTTGCTCAGCAGGGAATGGGGAAAAGAGAGAGAGAGACTGCTTAAGGTTAAGACTAGACACGGGGTTGAAGGTAGGTTAAAGGAAAGATAGATACAAAATATTAGTTTTTATCCCCAAAGTAATAGGTTGAGGAGATAACGGGATGAGAATAAAGTGTTTGAATAGAGTTCCCAATAGTGCCTAGTATTCAGCACTGGTTTTCTAAGTGTGGGGCATTTTAGCCATCCTCTACAGATAAACAGAGCTCTTTAAAATCCTTGTTCCATGGCCTTTGTTCAAAAGAGTGTGCTTTGGGAAGCTTGAGGCTTATTTTCTTCTCTGTGCTTATTGACTATTCCCCTGCTTTTTTTTTTTCCTTTTTTCAGTTTCCACAGAAAGGCAGAGTAGGGGAAAAGTTGTTTTTAGCCCTGGTGGGTGGAAAAAAGGGAAAAGTTTGCATTTGAGGTCATCATCATGCAGGGAATCTCATCTGAAAAGTGTTTGCCTTCTAGTGGGGCAAACTCACATGAAAAACAAGGCCAAAGAGTGATACTTAAATGACTATTAACAAAGAGGCAGAGAAAAGACTTTCTTTATGATCCATACTTATTCCTGATTAAAATACAGCCTGGAAAAGCTGCCTTGAACATTAGCTCCCATTAGCTTCATTAGAACATTGGCGATCTTCATCAGCTGTTGAGACTAAAGAAAAGGAGCCCCAGGGGCACCTTATCCCTCTCTAAATGTCCCTGAAAAGAGGTTGTGGCCAGGTGGGGATCGGGCTCTGCTCCCAGGGAACAAGTGGCAGAAGGAGGGGAAACGGCCTCAAGTTCTGTTAGGGGAGGGTTAAATTGGATATTAGGAAAAAAAATTCCTTACTGAAAGGGTTGTCAAGCATTGGAACATGCCCAGGGCAGCCATCCATCCCTGGAAGTGTTCACAGGGTGCGTGGCTGTGGGCATGGTTTAGTGGTGAACATGGTGGTGTTGGGTTAATGGTTGGACCCTGATCTCAGAGGGCTTTTCCAGCCTCAGTGACTCTATAATTCTCTGCCTTTTCGGGTGATGACAGCAGGTGGCTTGTAAAATGGGTTTTATGACCTTGTGGCTTGGAAGCAGGAGAATTGTTTGGTAAGGAGTGGGAGGGGAGAAAAAGTCCTGAGAAACCCCATCATGTCCCCCAGAAAACACATGGCAGTGATTCCTGGTGGAACAGGCTTGTGATGATAGGAAGTTTGTCCTCGTATGAAAAATTCCCGTGGCTCACATGCAGCCTTTCCCTTCAGATAAGCTGCTGGAGACTGGCTTAATCAGCACAGGGTGATTTAGCTCGTGCAAAAAGGAGCAGTTGTCAAGATCAATACTCAATTTTTGGTGTAGGCCTAGGGAAATAAAAGTTAGTCTTGAATGACGGGGCTGAATTCAATACTCCTTTTAAAAATAGTCTGGATAAAGTGGCTGATACAAATGCAAATGATCTGAACATCCCGAGTTTGATATGGTGTTACCAAGTAGCTGGAAAACTTTTTCCTCTGGTTGTTGTTAACAGGTGACTTTGTTGCTGTGAAATCTAGTGAAGTCTACCAGTAGCAAGCAGCTTTTGCCTTTTTTTTTTTGGTTTAAGAGAATAGTTCCAAATTTATAGAAACAGAAATATTTCTGTCTTTTGCTCTATTACAGGCATTAGAAAAAGGAGGTATTTTCACACTGTTATGAAATGTATGAACAGAACAACCACAAGTATGCACACTGAGTTACTATGAGTTCAAAAACACTTCTTTCGGGTTTAATTTTAAGGTGATATCTCCCATTAAATAGGAAACTTTCACGCATTAATGTTGAAAAATAAGATTCAAGGTTGCTACACTGCTGCCGTCATTTTTTTTCTCAAGCTTATAATAAGAAAAAAATTAAAAATCAGATCTATGAGTCAAAGCACTGCACAAAAGGCATATCAAGTGATTTGAAAGAGTGTTCTGTACAACTGAGTTTTTGGTATTATTGAAAACACTGATTCACAGACTAATTTAACTTGGAGCTGCTCTAAGCCTTGTGCTGAAAGATGCGTTCATTTCCCCTATTAATATTAAATTTTAACTCTTGGCTCCAGTCTCCTGTAACTTTAAATGGAGATGGTGGGGGAAATAGAAGCTTTTTTAGCAAGTGAAGGAAAATTTTATCATAGATTTCTAGAATATCCTGAGCTGGAAAGAACACGCAGGGATCACCAAGTCCAGCTCCTGGCCCTGCACAGACATCCCAACGATCCCACCCTGTGCATCCCTGGGAGCAGTGTCCAGACACTCCTGGAGCTCTGGCAGCCTCAGGAATGGCTCAGCCTCGGGTCTGAGTTTGGGTTCTGTGGATCCCCCAAAGCCTGTGAGGCTGGTACCCATTCCAGGAACATTCCTTACCTTGATGACTGAATCTCTGTTTTCATTCCACCTCAAACAGCCTTTGGCATGTCAGCCAGAGAGATCAGAGTTACACAAATACAATATTCCTTTATTTTGATACTTGATCCCCAGCTTGTGCTTGGAAACAGCCTGGAAGCATTGCTGAAAGGCAGAAGCTTCATCCTAACGGATTAAGTCCCTTTGCATGCAAGATGATGATTTTTCCCTGCAAAATTGATTAAATAAAGAAATAGATCTTGATTTCTGCTTTATTCCTTCCCCCTCCTCACTTATTTTTTGTCGGAGTAGAAAGACAACATCTACCCTTTAATTAACAAGTGAAAAACATGGGAAAAAAAGAAAAGGTGATGTATTTCTTGATGACAAATGTCTTTCTGGTTTCTTTTTAAGTCACAGCTGGTTTCACACACAGAGGTGTCCCAGGCAAAAGGTGTCTCTTTGAGGAACCATCAGGATCAAGTTGTGGATGTGTTGGCTGTAGAAACGTGGTTGCCCTGGAAAGACACCCCTCAAAGAATAGAGGATAGGTTGGATCTGTGAATTGTTTACTGGAAAAGAACTGAAAGAAGGAGCAGCTCTGTCACCTGAGGTATAACAACAGTGACAACCTGTATGGGACAGGAAGAATCTGGGAGGAGATTAAATGGTAAAGGGGAGCAGAGTGTTTTGGTGCATTTTGAGTGACTGAGGGAATACAGGACTCCTGAAAAGCCAAATTGTGGGAGCTGACAGGATCCTTGGTTTGGCGTGAGGCTGTGACCCATCCAGAGCTCAGGCACTAAATTCCATGTGTGGGAAAGCAGCAACATGCAGAGGTGAGGCTGGGATTTACTGCTGGAGCACATCAGTGTGCCGTAAATCTGATATTTGTTTCCAGCACTGACCAATCCCAAGTCTCACAAAGCACGTCCCCTATTGCCTTTAACCATATGGCATATGGTGAGGAATTTTCTTTATCCTGATCCTTGCAGAAGATCAGCTTTTTGTCCTGAGGCCGGGGGATTGATTGCCCTTATCTTAGTCTGCATAAATACAGTTCTGAATATAAAGCCAGCTATAATAGTGCTTTGGTCTGGATTTTTTTTTTCCAGAGGGATTTTCCTCGTGATGGATTTAAATTCTAGGGATTTACTTTTTTATCTGCAAAGGCAGTTTGTTATCCAGAAATGTTTTATTTTTATTTTTATTTATTAGGAGGAAGTCAAGTTACTCATTTCCACATCACACTGTTTCTGCCTGGTGCTGTTGCTGTTTAATTTAATACTTTCCCAGAATGTGGTTTGAATTTAGCATTATTTTTGGAGTGGGCAGGCTGGTCAGGAAGATGACAGCTTCCATAAAGGCATAAGGCTCTTATGCCAAGAACTGTTCTCACTAATGGTGGGATTTCACAACTTCTCCCAAAAGAAGTGAACCTTCCCAGCTCTTGGTTTCACACCAGCTGAATTTAGGACACTGTTCTTTTTGATGTTTCTTGTCTCCTGAGTTCTGTCCAGACTTCCTCCCAAACAGCTATTCTTAATCTGGAGAGGCAGAAATAGAAAAGGAGAGAGGAGAAAACAAAACAAAAAAGCCTGAAACAAAACCAACAAAACCCCGTTCTGTTTTGTTGGACTCAGAAAAATCCTCGAGCACTGCTTGACTTTGTGGTGTTGTAGACATGAGGCAGCTGAACATCTGCTGTGTGCACACTGCTCTTCTAAGGGAAAAGTGGGTTTGAATCACATTTGGAGGGAATACAAACCAGCTGGATTTTTTGCTGCAGTTTTTCAAGGATGTATTTCTACAGCTTGAGGTGCTTGAGTGTGTCCAGGGAAGGGAATGGAGCTGGGAAGGGGCTGGAGCACCAGGGCACAGCTGAGGGCTGGGAAAGGGGCTCAGCCTGGGGAAAAGAAGGCTCAGGGGGATCTTCTGGCTTTCCACAACTCCCTGACAGGAGGGGGCAGCCGGGGGGGGGTCAGGCTCTGCTCCCAGGGAATGGGGACAGGAGGAGAGGGAACGGCCTCCAGTTGTGCCAGGGGAGGTTCAGGTTGGACATCAGGGGAAATTTCTCACTAAAAGGATGGTTAAACATTGGAAGTGGCTGCCCAGGGAGGTTTGGAGTCCCCATCCATGGAGGTGTCCAAGGAACAGCTGGACGTGGCACTCAGTGCTCTGGGCTGGGTGACAAGGTGGGAATTGGTCGCAGGTTGGACTCTATGAATTTTGGAGGTCTTTTCCAACCTCAGTAATTCTGTGATTCTGTTTGAAATATGCTGGGCACACGTGGAGGCTCTGTACGAGGTCACTGACAGGACAGGCCCATGTGAATGATTCCAGATACTCAGGACTGGAGCCTGGACACAAGCAGTGCCTGGAGAAACCAAACCAGAACTGCCTCAGCTGCTGTGTCACCAAGCCAGCCTGGGTTAATCAGGGAACGGGGTTCTTTGTGCACAACACGAAGTTGTTTGAGTTTTCTTGTGTGCTTTCAGATAATTGTGTGATTCCTCTTTTCAGCTCACTTAACAAAATTGTACAGGGAGGGAAGCAACATAAGCAGATATTTGATGTGTTAATAACTTCTTCCCTACTTGCTTGTGCAGCTTCATTTCAGCATTCTCAATTTAAGGGTTTCTCTGTGTGGTCCTAAAAATGTGACTGCACAGGGCTATCTCCTTAGCTCGTGCAAACCTGGCATCGCTTTGCCCAGGTCAGCATTTTACACCCACTGAAAATCTGCCCCACCATTTGCAAAAGCAGGCCAAGCATTTTCCCTCAATTGTCACTCAGTCCCCTGCTAAAAGCAATTTTATTTAAATTGCATGGTGTCTTTTAGTCTTCAGTTAAGAGGCATCTTTCATAAAATCTCCTCCCTTATTACCATGTTATTACTGCTTCTGTTGGTTTGCCGAGGGTGCGCTGAGATGATCGTTTCCAGCTGTGGCTTTATCCGAGTGTGAAAAGCCCAGCTCAGTGGGAGGAAACTGGGGAAGGAGGATGCTGTGCGCGTGTTCCTGCAGTGCATGTGTTACCCATTGAACTGGGAGTGAGGAGGACCTGAGGGAGGTGGCTTTGCCTCCTCTGTGCCATAACTCATCCCGGGAATCAATGACAGACCCAGCCTCGCAAAGCATCCGGTACGGATTTGCATAGTCACGATCCCATCTTTGTCCTGGGACAAACGTTGCTTCCTGCTTGTGTTTCTCTTGTTGCTTTTCCAAAGGCAGCTGAAACATCAATGACTTTCATTTTCAAACGTGTTTTTAATACACACAAGTCTGCATTGAAAAGCACTCAAATAATAAGAGATGCTGAGAGTTTATATGCTGAAAGTGGCCAATTTTAAACGTTTCAAAGAATAAAATGCACATTAATTGGCTTTCATGGATGCTTTAACATAGAGTACAAAAGCCAGGCAGAGGCAAAATGGAAGAGAGCACTACATTTTTACCATGCTAAGGCTTTTAACCCTGAGGCATTTGCAAGACATTTAGGAGCAGTTTTCTTCCTTACATGTTTAGCTGTTTTACATTTTGTCATAAATATTTTACCCTTTTATTTTTCCCCAGTGGACTCTGAAATGTTGAGATGAACATGACTTCTTGTTTAACACTTGGCAACTCAGCCAGATGAGCAGGGGTTTTGCACAGCTGGGGGACAAAAGTGGAAAGGCACGTTGGTGTCTTAAATCGTGTTGCAGAACCAGCAGATGGAGCATGAGAGTGCAAAACCTGGTTTGCAGTGGTGTGTCTGTCTGTCTGCACAAGCACGTTGCATTTTCATATTGTTTGAGCTTAAAAATGGACTTTTAAAAGTCATTTTTATCCACTTATTCTGTCCGTGGGCATTTCTGCCGCCTGTTAAAGGCAGTACCTGGGAATAACAAACCCAGAGTAGAGCTTTTGTTCCCCGCTGGGGAGTTCTGGGATCCCTTTGCCCTTCCCATTACACAGGTGGAGAAACAAAGACCCCCAATCTCCCCAGGCTTTGGATTTGTGATCCTATTGATTGCCATGGCCATGGGACTGGATTGGGGTTTATGCACTCAGCCACCGTTTTAGTTATTTGTTATTCAGCTGAGCTCAGTGAGAAAAAGGAAATGCTTTCAACTCTTTTTAACTTATTTTTGGTTTTTAGTTTCATAAGCTAAAAGCTTAAAAGCTTTGGGCTTTTATTTATTTAATTTTTTTTTATTTGGCTGTTTTTTTTGAAAACGTGAAGCAGTGGAATATTTTATGACTTTAGAAATAATGTTGAAGGTAAAGACCATAGCTGTGACCGCATCAAAGTACTCCAATATTGCTGGGGAGACTTAGAGGCCTGAGCATCCAAATCAGCCTGACAGTTGTTATTACAATGTATTTTGCTCAAGATCCACAAATCCTCATTTCAGCTGCCAACAATCCTTCAAATTATTAAACTGAAATCTTGGTGCAGAGACCATCAGAAGGGGGTTTAAAACGAGACCACAACTCACAAGATAACAAAATCTGAAAGCCTGAATGCCACTGTTTCCTCCCTGTGGCACTTTGAGATGTTTTCTAGCATTCACTAGAGAAGAAAGAAAAAAAAACAGGAGGGAAGTAGGTCTTACAAATAGATCCAAACCACCAGAAACTGATTTGTTCATTAATGAAGTTTGACGAAAATCTTTGGTGAGCCTGGAAGATTAGATTATATATCAAGGAACTCCACCACTTGGAAGATAAAGCCTTTAAGTGATAACTTTATTTAATAACATTTTTAATAAGAAGATAAACTGTTGGCATGAAGTTGGCTGTTTAAACAGAGGAGGGACTGAGGCAGAGGAGTGGAATGCTGAATTTAAGACAAGGAATACTGCACCAAAGGCAATGTTATGTATGAACTACTGTATTTGTATAAAAACAGTTCTTCACAGCTGGTTTTATCCCCTTCAGATGGATTATTCCTTAACCTATTATGGGAATAAATCTTTCTACCTGCTGTTCTATAGGTCCCTTTGCTCTGGTGTTTATGTTTACATTCACAACACATTCCTCTGTAAAAAGATCCACACGATTCTTTTTCCTGGACAGGAAGAATCCCATTTGACTAAAGAAGCTGTGCCTGAAAGGAAGTCTAGAACTGTGATGGTTTTTTATTTCATATGGAATTAAAACTGTCTTATGGCAGCTCAGACAAAGCAGTTGCTGCACTAAGATTGCCCAAATGTCTTTTGTTGTCTGATAGGAGCAATAGACTAAAATCCAGGTGTGAAGTGTTGACTTTTCATTCCATAATTTGCTTTGTGGTGATGGAAGGGGTTTTAGGTGATAAGAGTTAAGTTTCTTGTAAACACTGATTCCCATCACATCTCAGCAGGTACATTATCTGTTCCTTCAAAATCAGACAAGGCACTCATACAAGTTTCAGTTATAAAACTTCCCTTTGTCAAAACTCAGCTTTTCTGACTGTGTTTTTTGTCCTCTCTTCTAAAGAAATCAGGAACCACAGAGTTAAAAGATGAACTTTAAAAGATGAACTTTGCAGTACCTGACATAAAATCTGCAGAATGAAAATGAATTTTATATCTACTTTTGTTGTTCTCATTTCTGTTCTGAAGCTGCTTTCAATAGTTGTTGCTTCCAGTTAATGTTGTGTATGTGAACTCCAGATAGGCACCTTCTGCCAGCCTTCTCCTGTCTAGGAGAGGCAATTCAGAGCTTCCCCCTGATCCAGCTGGCACAGCAGAGCAAATATTTACTTATTTTCAAAGAGAAGCAAATAGCTCAGTGTAAAAGAGTTGGAAGCAGACTCTGTGCAAACAGGTGCTTCATATTATATTGGTGTGTTATGCTGCAACCCATCAGGCATTTATACAGAATTTTCCACTGGCACCCGTGGGATTGAGGCTCACAGGTTAGTGTCAGCACTCCTGGGGTTTCAGACTTGGGTAATTAATTTATATGAGTGTCTGTCCCTATTTGTCCCTGCCTGTCCCAGTGTAAAAGTTGCTCTTGCTTATTATAAGAAATAATCTCCAAGCCTGACCGTGGTGGCCTGTGCTAGAAGTGCCGTTACCTTGTTAAAGCCCTCTTTAGGCTGTAGGAATGTGCCTGTGTGCTGAAGGCACAATCATTATCTGCTTGTTATTCTGGCCTTTCGTCTGTCACAGAGGTGTCCCTTGGCAGTGAAACACTGAGGTGTTTTAAAAACAAGTGCTGGTTATGGAGAGAGGGGAAGGCAGAGCATTGTCTGTGCTCCAGGTGTGTTAAGCAAAGGTAACATCATTAAAGGTACAATGTCAGAACATGAGAAAAAAAAAAAAGCAGTGGGATATTTTTATTCTATAGGAAAAACTCTTAAATTCTTTTCAAGCAGTGCTGTGTGCTGGGGTGTGTGTTTTCTGTTCCAAATTGGTTTAGTGCTGTTGGGTTTCTTCGTTCAGAGAAAGAGGTCTGGTTTTTGTGGGGTTTTTTTTTCTGATTAGAGCAATTTGGGATAAAATACTTACACTGCATCACCCTAATTTTGAGCAATGAAGAAACGTGTTCGTATGTTAGTTCTTAAACCACAATATTCCAGTAGCAATCTGGTTCTCTGGCCACCTCCTCTTATTTGCAACACAGGGCTTTGAAATGTCCACTCTTTGCCTTATTTATCACCGAATGGTTTGGGTTGGAAGGGACCTTAACATTCATCTTGTTCCACCCCTGCCATGGGCAGGGACACCTTCCACTATCCCAGGTTGCTCCAAGCCCCATCCAACCTGGCCTTGGACATTCACAGGGATGAGGCATCCACCAAAAAAACCCAAAAATTCCAGTGTGAATTCCAGTCTGAGAGCATTGTCCAAACACTTCTGGAACTCTGGCAGGCTTTCATTTATTCATATTTATTCAGCTTGTTGGGGTCACGTCTGTCTTGAAGAATCTAGAGAGTGCCTGGCACAGAATTCCTTTTTTTATCTTTACAGGTGGCACAGCGTTCTGTTTTTCATGGCAGGTGTCTAGAGGCTCATCCTCCACAGGTGTGTCCTAGCATTTGTTCCACTTAGAAGCTGCTGGAGTTAAGGGGAAACAGGAGTTGTAGAAACTCACGATATATCTGGATCTCAATTTTTCGATGACAAGATCATGAATTAATATTAAAATCTATATATGTTCTGTGCAATGTACTCTTTGTCTACCAAAAATAACTGAGGGCTCTTCTTGCTGCCTATGACATGGCCATACTGGACATTGCTTTTGTGCAGGAGTGGAATTTTCTGCTCAAAAGTTCTTTCCCGTGAGGTCATCACTTGATGAGGTTGGTGGGAAAGGGATGAGGCTTCACTTAAATTTCTCCGTAGTACCTAGGCTTCAGAAACAGCAATATTTGGAAGAACAGGTAGAGAGGTTTGGTTTTTTCCAGCTCACTTCCCTTATTCATGGTATGAAAAAAGGACCTTGCAAATAATTCAGTGTTTCTTTGTAGAAGGTGTCCCCGCCCATGGCAGGGGGTTGGAATGAGGTGAACGTTAAGGTCCCTTCCAACCTAAGCCGTGCTGGAGTCCTGTGACTCAGCTCTATAACCCTTGGTCCCTGGGAAACAGCTTTTCCTCCCTCAGGGGTGTATTTCCCTCACTGCAGCACCCATCTCCTGCTAACCATCCCCCTTGGCACAATCATTTTTCTCCATTCAACCCTTTCAATTGGATTGCTCAGATCTTTCCAGCTGTCAGCAAACCTTAACATTTCCCCCCTTAACCCAGACGTTCCTACCCAGACAGATGTGTTTGTGTGACCCCACTACAGGTAAATAACTCTAAAAAGAGGTTATGCTCCAGAGGTTAGGTGAGAAAAGCAGGATGGGATTAAATTGCTGCCTGAGTTACAGGTTTACAAACATCATGCAGAAATCCCTTGTATTCAGCGCAGGAGGACAAACCCTTCCACACTGCAGAGATTTGCACAGGAGTCACGGAATGGCATTGCCTCTGATCATGTACTTGAATGTGTTGACAGATTGAAATGCTTTTAAACTCAAATGCCTCTAAGACTTTATGAAACAAATCCTACCTCGGGTTGTCCCCAGGGTTAAGGACCAGGGTACTAATGGCATATCACCTTCAGCATTTCCTTCAAATTTGTTTTCCTTAAAGGAGCTGGGCTGCAGTAGCAAATCGTAGCCTGCAGCACTCCATCTGTTCCTTCCTGAGAGCACGAGGACACCGGGAGATGCTCTGGGGCCCTCCACACCAGTGCAGGTTTCCTTCTTGTTTATTCAGAGCACAGAAACAACAGTGATGTGGTCACATTCTGGGCAGCAAAGCTGAGTGATTCCCAGACTGTGTTGACAGGTCTATCCTTAAAAATCCTTCCTGCTTTGCTTTTGTGATATTTATGAGAGTTATAGTGCTGTTGGTCCAAAGAACTCAAAAACCCTGAGTCAGAAGCCAATTCTCTCTTTCCCTGCTCTGTGTTCATGGACACTCGTGCAATATGGTCTGGTTTTTTTGTGCTTTTAAACCTTCCTTTTGCTTTTACTTTCACGAGAAAGTGTCAGGCAGAAATCATTCATTCATTCTTCATGCAAAACTGCAGGCATTGACCCCCTGCTTCCAGGCTGCTGTCTGTGTTCTCCTGTCTGCTATATCGCTCCTCCTGAGGATGGAAAACCTTTCTGGAGTGGCAAAGCTGGCAGCTTTCCCTGTGATACCCTGGCACAGGAAAATGGGAGTTTATTTTAGTTGTGTGGTGCCTCCATGTCTACTTCAGGCATCAGGGTGGGGGCAGGTTGCTAAAACAACTCTGTCGGGTCTGTTCCCTGTTTGCCCCCATGTCCAGCTCCAAGAGAGTCAGCAGAGAGTGGAATGTGGAGCCAGAGCTTAGAGCCTGGCTGAGAACCTGGCTGGAAGTGCTTTCTCCAACCTCAAAAAGCTGCTGAGAAAGAAGCTGCCCTCACTGCCTACATTTACTGTCTTTGCTGTGCTGCGGGGGAGATGGAAGAAGCTCTGTTGCCTCTTCCAGAGATCCCCAAGGAGCACCAGGAACGCCTTTGCTGCCGCAGGAAATACGCAGCACTGTGGCTTCTTCTGATCACACTTAGCTCAAACAATTCCTCTGAGCTTTCTGGGTTTCTTTCAGAGGTACCCACCAAATTATACAGCTCGCTATAATTTTAGCTTTGCTTACACTAAAATACCACTCTAGACTATCTAGGGAGCCCTGCTCTGTGTTGTCTGCTGGAAGAGAAGCGTGGGAGCCTCAGGATCTGTGCCAGTCTGTGTGATGTGCAGAGCTTTACATGTCCTACATTGCTGAGGCAGGATGCACCACACTGGAGACATCCATGAGGGGAGGTTTGACAGGACTTTCAGCAAGCACTGCTTCTTGGCATCCTTTACCTTGGATTGTACCAGGTTTTTTGTGTACTGTGTTATTTTGGGTTTTTTAGTGTGCACAGTTCAATTTAGAAGGGAGCAGCAGTGGATGGTGGGAATGCTGTCAAGCTCACTGTGGATATAGCAGTGCTGGGTTGAGTGCTGTTCAACTTCTACAATATCATCTCTCATTTCTGTTTCCTTTATTTTCTTTAAATTTTATTATCTCTTATCTGGTGAAAAAGAAGTATTTGAATTTCAGAGCTGAGCTGGTGCTTCGTCCTGTGGGAATAAGAGCTCAGCTTCTCCTCCCTCAAAGCACAGGCTCAGATCTCTGTTTCCTTTAAGTGCTGTCCCAGCTTTCAGCTGTCAAGTGCCTGTTTGCTTTGGGCTGGTGTGTGAAGGGGGTAGTAATTCCTGCTGCCTTCAGATTCTAGGAATTGTCCTAGGAGGATGAGGCACTATGGAATAGGATTTTTTTCATCCTATAAATTGTGTTGTCTGGGTAAGACTTTTGGGTTATAATTAATGGTTTTAGAAACTTGCATGGTGTGTTAGACAAGCCATTTTCAAATAATAACTCAGCCATTATATCATTCCTTAGACACAGTTTGTGAACTGGGGGGAAAATTACCTGAAGATGTGTATTTGAAAAGTTGTTTGTAGGGAGAGAGAAGTAACCTCTGAGTAAAATGCGTGGCAATTATATAGCTTAAGTCAGGTCACTTGCTTAGAAGCAGCTTTGGGGAAGGTTTCATTATTTTATCCCATATAATGTATTTTTTACAATAATGTAAGCTGGGGACATTTTGTCTCTGCAGGACCTTGGAGAGAGAAACTGGTGCTTGTTCCGGTTGTGTGTCTGTCCTTACCTCCCCAGGAATCTGCCACAGCACAAACTGTTTCAGCACAAACTGTGTTTGTGCTCTGGGAACCTGACCTGTTCCACGGCTCATAGGCCCTGATCCAATACTAATAAACTGATGTGAGCACAGACCGGGAGAAGAAGCCATTGGGAGAGGCCCTGTGGAGAAGCACTTGGGGGTTCTCATGGGTGGAAAGCTGGACGTTCTTACATGGACAGAGAGTGACAGGAACAAAGGGAGTGGTTTTAAACTGAAAGAGGCCAGGTTTAGATTAGATGCCAGGAAGAAATTCTTGCCTGGAACTGTTCAAGGCCAGGTTGGACAGGGATTGGAGCAACCTGGGACAGTGGAAGGTGTCCCTGTCCATGGCAGGGGGTTGGAATGAGATGGGCTTTAAGGTACCTTCCAATCCAAACCATTCTGCGATTCTGTGATTCTAAACACACAGATAGGCATTAAATGTTTTAAGACCATTGTTTTGTCATTGCATTAAAATCTGGAGGAGAGGATCCAAACCCCAGATATTGCAGTTCACTTCAGTGGCATTTCTAACTCCTGCTTCCTCAGAGAATCACTATCAAATTCATATAGACACTGTGTAAATATTTAATTATTTATTTATACATGGAAATTGCCATCTAAAACTGAAAAAGAAGTGTGAAGATAGTTACTGTGTTCAGTGTGGCTGAGGCTGAAGTAGCAGATGAAAGAGGAGGAATCACCTAATTATTGCCTAATTCTAAGCACTGGTGCTCAAGTGTGAAGTGTTACTGATGTAATTAAAGTGTAGAAGGAGCAGGGCAAGTTTTCCTCCTGTCAAAATGTTCAGCTTAACATACAATGTGGAAAATAACTTAACTTTGTTAAGCTTTCAATGTTAATCAGTGCTGAGGAGCTATCTTCCTCCTAATACCATCTGCAAGTCTCCATCAATACTGTGCAAGTGTTGATTGTGTGTTACAATACTTCATTTTAATTAGACTCCATAGGAGACAGTTAAAGGGTTGATGGGGGAAGATAGTGTAGCAGTAAATATTATGGCATATTTGGAAACGGGGAGGGGAAGAAGAACATGTTGGCTCCAGTGCTGACATAACTAACGCTCTGCACTCTGGGACACACTTGTCACTGCTGGGGAGTGCAGGCCCTCAGTGATATACTGCATTTCAGTTTAGCAAATCTTCCTTAAGGGACTGGTTTGTCACTCTAACACCCGGGTGAGGAGAGGCAGCAGCTGTGGCTGTGTTAATCAGCAATTGCTGGGTCACCCCGGCAGGTGAGGGAGGGCCATGGAAGGTGAGGGATGGCCATGGAAGGTGAGGGA
>VZTD01004927.1:550383-650084 GCA_013397725.1 Rhagologus leucostigma
GGCCACGGCAGGTGAGGGATGGCCACGGCAGGTGAGGGAGGGCCAAGGAAGGTGAGGGATGGCCACGGCAGGTGAGGGAGGGCCAAGGAAGGTGAGGGAGGGCCATGGCAGGTGAGGGAGGGCCACGGCAGGTGAGGGAGGGCCACGGCAGGTGGCTGATGGCCCTGGCAAGTGGCTGATGGCCATGTGGGTCACAGAGCAGAGCAGACCCAGCTGGATGCTGATCCAGAACCAGGGCACCTGAGTGGGGTCAGGGCTCAGTCTCAATGTTCTCTGTCTAAGGAGGTTCCTTGCAGACTCGGTGACACGAGGAGCAGCCGGACAGGCAGGACTGGACAGTGGAGTGTCTCTGCAAAAACAAAGATGCCCTCAAGTGACTGTCCCAATCCTCCAGTCCCAGAATCAGGCAGTGATGCTTTGATTGCACTTTTGCTTCTATTTATTGATCAGGCTCTTCTGGCCCAAAGGCTGCTCAGAGGATCTTTAGCCCTTTGCATTGTGTTTCACTGAACTCAGAGTTCTTTCTCTGGCTGTTTGGCTGTAACTCACTGCAGGGTCAGCACCTTGTGGCATTTATTCACACTAAATACTGAGCAGACACCAAAGCCTAATTAGAAAACAGAGCAGCTTCCTCCCTGTCTCTGCACAGGATACACTTCCGTTTCAGGGAAGTTAAGTAACCTGGCCTAGCTTCTAAAAATGGAGACATAAATAAAACCTGTGGCAAATGTGGATTTCAGTGTGACTCCCGGGCCAAGCAGTAACTATCACATTTCTAATGCAGTGCAGGTTCTCACATGGATTCTCAGTTACTGGTTTTGCCATCCCAAGATGAGACAAAATGAGGTTTCGTCTTGAGTAGTAGGTGGCAGTTTGAAGCATTAACTGCTGTGGAAGAAGATTCGAAAGGCAATTTCCCATCTCAATTTTCTCTTCAGTCATTAAAATTCATCTTCAGTTCTTGAAACATCCAAATTTCTGTTCTGCTTAGGTTTCTGGGTTGGAGATCTTACTGCACTGAATATCCCTTAAATTTATGGCAAACTGTTCAACATCACTTTACAAGCCATCCATGATTCTCCAGATTTATCTTTAGAAGATTATTTTCCCTCCCCACAAAATTGATGCTAATCTTGCTATGAACTGCGTTTAAAACTACTTAAACCTGAACTTACTTCTTTGCTCTTTACTTATGAGATTTTAACCCTGCTCAGCTCCTTTCTTGTCACTTGTCTACAAGTTGTTCTCATTCTATGGTTCTTTAATATGTTCTGTGGCACTGATCACTCTGGTATCACTCGAATGAGCGGTGTGAGGAGCTGAGTGCGCTATTTACTCCTCTATGCATTAAAAGCATCTACTTGGGAAGTGAGGGGACTCAAAGTTTGTCCTAGAAGTGCAGAAGAGGATAAAAATAACTTAATAACTGTGCCACCTTATTTGAATTTAAAATAGCTCTCTTTTTAATTCATAAAAAGAGAGTTGTCAGGCTTTGGGTGACAGAGGGTGATGAATTTGTGTGGGAGTATGGACTTCCTGTGCTTCCTTTCTTTAGGAAGCTTGTGGAAGGGGAATAACCTTTTGTCATGCTCATGTCACATTTTATTTTGGCTTAAGTCTGATGAGAGAAGAGAGAAATCTGGCTGTCAAGAACAGCCTGTCTCCTCCGTGTGTCTTTTTTGTTCCTCTGATCCTCAGCTTCTGCTGTTCCTGGGAGTACAGGAGAGGCAAAGCTCCAGCTAATTCAAGCAGAAGCATCTGTGGGGCTTTTCTTCTGGCCGCTGCTGCCAGCTGTCCTGCTCCCATCCCTGACTTTTGACTGCTGCAGTGTTTTACTCTCATCTCTCCTTGATGCCGGCTCCAGACCACACCTGATTTTACTAATTACATTTAACTCCACAACCAGGTTAATTGTGAGCTCTCCGTGCTGTGTTAAATCACCTGGGAGGTGGGAGCTGTGTGTGGCTTTTTTGGCTAGGCAATAGCCCTCATAAATGATAATTTCAAAGATTTAAGGTTAATCCCAACACTCTTGCCAAGGTGCTCTGATAGAATTACTGAGGAGGGAAACACGGATACAGAGAGTGTTTATTTATGTCCCAGCCATGACACTTGGCTCTCCTGGAAGACACACGAGGGTGTGAGGAGATTCATGTTGTTCTCTGACACTCTTTTGTGTTTAAAGGCAGAGACCAAAGAAAAAGGTTAAATGAATGGTGAGAACATCTTCTTTTTTCCTTAATTTTTTTTCTTGTTTGTGCCCATAATTGTGTGCTACTCATTAAGTAGCCAAAGGCCTTCTGAAAAGTCTTTTCATTTGAGAAAAATGCCAGGCAGAGCTGCTTGTGAAATAATTACAGAAAATGAATGTTGATGCATGTTTTGACTCTGCTGCAGAAGTAATTCTGTCTTCTCTAGCTGAAGTAATTACATTTGTTTCTAAATAGAAGAAGAGAAATGGCAATTGTAAAAAAAATGAATAGATCTCACTTCTATATTTATGTAGTGGCAGATAGATGGGTAGCAAGAAACTAATTATGATATTAGTGTAGTCATTATTGTGTGTTATTTATTGGAGTGAGGTACCATTATTAAACACATCGAGGCAGGGAAGATTTGTGGGACTTACAGACTCCTTTGCTTGATGGTTACTTTAGCACTGAGGAGTATAAACACTTTTACAGCATGCTAAGGTAATGATTAATTTAGGATAGATATCTGCAAGGACTCACTAGCTATTAATGACTTCTTATTTTCTTCAGAGCAAAAAGGTTTTCAGCTATTATAATCCAGAGTCCTCACATCAGGGAAGGCTGAGAGCTTGTATTTCTATGCATGGGAAGTTTCTTCTCAGTTCAGATGGCCTGGGGGGGTAAAATTCTGCCAGCAGCTGGGATAATGTCTTTGCTGATTTTGGAGGAGGATGGATCTGCTGTGTTTTATGTGGATCTGGAAGAAGTCATGAGACAACACCACTGCTGTTATCTCAGGCAGCATGGACCTGAAAATCCTGTCAGTCAGTTCCCATTTCACCCTCTGCCTTTTGGTTTAAGGAAAATTGAGATTAAACTTCTTGGAGTAAATCTTGGATACGTTCTGGCCCAATGTACTAAAGTCTTATTGGCCCCTATGTGAAAGCAGAATTAGGCATCTGGAATACACACGGTATGCTTATGTGAGTTGTTTAATGATAGACTATTAATTACTGAGTGTATTGTTAAAGGCAGAAGTTAAAGTAAAAGGAATTGAGTGGAACGATGCTTTGAGTTCTCAATGAGATGCCTGATTCTCTGTTTAGTATCAGTTAATCTACATATTTCCTGGAGAGGCTTCTTATCTCTCTGTCTTCCTAGTGCTTTCACTCTTCTGGCAAGATTAATTTGCATTTCCAGAACTCGATAATTAACAGATGTACCTTGATTTCAAACGGAAAGAGGGGAAATCTAAGTTAAATATAGGAAAGAAATTCCTCCCTGTGAAGGTGGGGAGGCCCTGGCACAGGGTGCCCAGAGAAGCTGTGGCTGCCCCTGGATCCCTGGAAGTGTCTAAGGCCAGGCTGGATGGGGCTTGGAGCCACCTGGGATAGTGGAAGGTGTCTCTGCCCAAGGATCCCTTCCAACCCAAACTGTTCTGTGACTCCCCTTCAGTGCAGTATCACGGCCCCAGTGGACATGTATCGGTCACAGGTTTGACCTGGCCCTTTTGCATTTCTGAGATCTGTGCTGACTGGGAACATTCTAAATCACCCTGCTGGTCACTGCGCGTGGAAAACCTGTCCTTGTAAAATCACTTCCAGGGTTCCGGGATTAATTCCATGAGTTTGCTTTTTCTTCCAAAGAGGACAAAGTGGTCAGCTGCACGCTGCCCTCTGTGTGGTGAACGGAGCAGCACAGGAGACAGCAAACCTCTCTGCTCCAAACAAGACCCATATTAGATTTTAAACAAAAAATAAAACATCTCTTAATTCCCATGGCATTTTATTATCCTCTGGAATTGAATTCTATTTGCAAGGCAGTTCTTTCAATTTCTAAGGGAGGGCTGTCAAAAAGTGAGTCAAGAACTCTCCCTACTTTTTGCGGAGCAGAAGGTCAGAGTCCTGAGAATTTTGTTTTGGTGTAAAAGTTTGATGAGTTGGCCAAATCACTGTGCAGAGTTGCATACAAATTGCTCTTTAGTGAGTCACAAAATAATACTCCCTTTCCATTTTTTGTTATTTTTTCTTGCTTGTGCTGGAAAGCTTTGGAAGACACATGATGCTGTCAAGCCTGTCAAAACTTCATACAGGCGATTTTGGGTCTAAAAAAAAAAAAGTTAAATGAAAAATACAACTGGTGTGAATGGGAACAGGGAGAATCTGGCAATCTCGCTGACATCAAGGAATGAGGAGGGTGTTGAGAGATTCCCCCTCTCCAAAATCATGAGCACCATATGTTCAAGTTGGATTCTCTTGGTTTCTTGGGGAGTAAAACAAAAAGGCCATCTTCACCCCTCCTCCCCTTCATGCCTGTGAAAGAAAACAGTGTATGTCACATTTTTGTGCCAGCATAGCACAAACAGGGAGGAAGGTCTGGCTCTGGCTGGTTTCAGGTCATGTGCTAACACTGGGCTGTGGACTGGCAGGGGTGAAGGACGTTTTTGGGGTCTCCTGGAGGCCTCTGGGTTACTGGAGCTTCTTGGAAAAGCTGTTTCCATGCAGAAAGTTAATCACCACTGCTGGTAGGGCAGCATGTCAGGATCCAAGCACTCCAAGAGGCTTTGGAGTGCAGCAAGAATAGTTCCAGGTTACAGGTGCTGAGTGAGCCGAAAAGGAGATTCTCAGCTGGAGCTGCTGCTCCTGAGCAGTTTGGACTCTGGAGGTTGGTGGCAGCTTTGGCTGCTGTGACCATGAGATGATGGGACGTGAGGTCCTGAGGGAAGTGAGGAGGGTGATGGTTGTGGAAAAGAGGATGGAGCCACATAATTTTGGAGATGTGTAGTGAGAGGACTAGAGAAAAACTTTGGTCTGTTTGAATTTCAGAATTGAATGCAACTTTGAAGTTAGCTGTGCTTTTGATAGGGAGCTGAATCAGATGACTTGGAAATGTCTCCTCCAACCTGAATCATTCAGTGGCTGATTTTACTCATTTGTCGTGGCCTTTAGTGGGGTATATCACAGGTTATTGTCTTCTTGTTCAATAGGAATCTTTAATTTACTGTTCCTCTTAATCAAAAACCTCATGCTTCTGTCCGGGAGTCCGAGTTCCTTCATCCTTGGTTTTTAATGTTGCACTATCAGCTGCTGGTGTGTGTTGGAGGGGGAGTGATGAGAGAAGGAGCTGCAGAATAAATCAAGGATTCTTAGTCAGGGGATGAGGAGAAATGGGATAAAAAGCAGGACTTTACGGTTATCCTGTTAGGGGATTGTTGTTCCTACTCTAGCCAGAGCAGAGCCAGTTGTTCTCCCAGAAGTTGGGAATGAGGAGGGACATCCTGCAGGAAGAACTGCTCCAGAGATATCCATGCAAATATTCTTCTCTACTCTGTTCTTCATGAACCTTGCTATTCGTGGAGAATTGCACAGAATCCCAGTGCAATTTTAACTCGGAGGGAATGACATTTTGTGTTAACTCTATTATGCAGCCTTTGTGAGCTGCCTGAGCTCCCAGATGGATCACACACAACCGAGGAGCAGCTGAATGAGGAGTGCAGTCCTTTTACTCAATGGGGAACTGCATACACTGGACTTTGAAAGATTCCATTTAAGGGGAAAAAAAGAGATCTTCAAAGCTGGCATTTTTCAAGTAAATAACTCTTTAGCTTTGATATACTTGCTTCATGCTGCCTCGTCAGTGGGGAGGAAGGATGTACCTTAAATCAAAGTGGACACCTGAGAATGAAAGTTAATAAAAGATTACAATAAAGGAAAGGAATCCCTGCCACAAAAAAAGTACAAGACATGGGTTTGTATCTATTGCAGGAAACATTCTTAGGAATGAGTAGTTAAAGTACAGCCTGGCCTCGGAGACTATCGGTGAAGTTTTATCCAGTACTTAAAGCTCTGCAGAGTGATGTGAAAAATAATAATAGGGGGAAAATATCCCCAACCACTCGGTTTTTCAGTCACCTTGCAGAATCTCCTAATGTTGCCATTAGGAAAGAAAAATCTCTGATGGGCTAATTACAGTTTTGCTGAGCAGGCAGGTACACAGCACCTAGACCAGGATTCCTTAGCCTTGTATTTCACACCTGAAATCATCATGATTAATATTTAGGTGAGCAGTAGCCCACTGACCCTGAGCTGTCCTGTAGAGGCTGGTCATCATCACAGACCAGCCATGCAGGAGGCACCAGCGTGTTGCTATAATTGAGAGCATTCATTACTTTTAAGGAAATTTGAGCTCCTGGACTTGAGGATATGTTTCAAATGAGTAGTGACTGCTGAGAACAGAGTAAACCAGTTGAGTTTGCTGTAAAACTTTGCCACTCTAAGCACTTTGACAGGGTAAGTTGCAACTGCTCTTCCCAGAGACCTGGGTGCATTCAGCACTTGCAGTGTTCTTCCAGTGGACACTATTTTGGCATTTGTTCGCTTCCTAATTCAAGTAATATTGTTGCACAGAGGATGTCAGGCCAGGTTTACACGCAGGAAGATTTAGTGTGACCTGTTGCTGATCGCAGTGAAAATTATTGAGGGGAGGGAGGAACCAGAAGACCAAAACCCTAAAGAAAACAAAAGGACAGAAAAAAAGGGAAAGAGAAAGAAAAAGTCTTAGTGACCAGCTGGAAGGGGAAATGATTAAATTCTCCCTGCAACACCTCTGCAGTGAAATTCTACAATACTTTGCTAGAGGAACGGCGAACTTGTCATCAGGGCCTTCTCAAACTCCTGGTGGGTTGCAGCAGCTTGAGTCAGGGATCATGCTGGCTGGAGCAGGTTTTGGGCAGAGTTGAGCCATGGAAAGCCTCAGGACCACACGGATTGAGGCACTGGAGATACTGTGCATATGAGTGTCCTGTGCATTGCCCTCCCTGGGGCTGCGTGACCAGCACCTTGAAATGGTGGATTTTCCACCCTCTGCTTTCCTTACAAGGAATTCTGTAAGAGAACATGGTAGTATGGAAAAACCCCATAAATAACCATATTATTCTTCCAGATAAACGCCTTTATGACTTGACTGGGAAAACTGGATGCTGCAGTTCTGAAGCAGAAGACACAGTGCTGTGATGAGTAGGATTTTGGCTGACTCTCAAAATACTCTTGGTAGTTCTTTTATAGGGAAGAATTGCAACAAGTGTCACTTCTTTAGGCACAGGCCCTGCAACAAAGCAGAGTCTGAAAAAGCAGTAAAGCAATAGTACCAGCACATCCCTCTGCCACTGACGCCCTGCTGTTATACACATCCTAGAAAACCATTCTCACAGTGTGTAAAATTGTCAAAGATTTCCAGGGTACATCGTGCCAAACTGCACCAGAACCGCGCTGCTCGGGCCTCTGAATGTCATAACTTGTTTTGTTTTTACAGGCAGTGTAAATGAATTAGTAATGGTTTGCCACTTACTATAAATAATGCCCTATTTCCTGCCTGTAGCTGTGCAGATCCTGCAGAAGAGGGTGTTTTTGACAGCCCATAGGCCGGACAGAGCTGTTTCTCTGGAGACAGTTTGGACTGGTAGAAATGATATGTGCATGGTTTTAGGCATTGCAGATCTGGGAGCAGCTGGTTTTGGCTTCCTTTTTTCCTGTGGTCTATCCTGCCCCATTAAAAAAAGCCAACAACATTCAAGTGACCAAACTGTGCTTGACAGGTCTGGAAAAGTGAAAATAGTGGAACTTCAGCAGGGAGTGGATGTTTGAACAGAGGCCGGGATTCACCTGGTGATGAAAGGACAGATGAAGAGCGGTACGAGGGAACAGTTTCATTAGGGAGAAATGGCAACAGGTGCAATATGGTATATGGAAAATACGTTATTTCATGTAAAATATTGTTTCTCTGTGTCTCACTCCTTCAGTGGATTTGCATGAGCAGAAACTTGGCATGAACAGGGTTCTGCCCAAGCCCATGGAGTTCTGTTCGAGTCAGGTTCATAAGATTAGACCCACTGAAGTTTGAGGTGAAAATCTGCAAGGATGGCTTTTAGTAAATTCTGGAGCTTCACATAAGTAATTTCAAATAATAGAATATATTATAGGTAATGCACTTTTCCTAGAAAGACAGGCAGAGAGAGTTGGAGTTGTTCTGCCTGGAGAAGGATCTGGGGACACCTTAGAGCCACTTCCACTGCCTAAAGGGAGCTTATAAAAAGATGGAGAGCAAGTTTTACGCGGTCAGATAGTGACAGGACAAGGAGGAATGGCTTCAAACTGACAGGGGGGAGATTTAGATTAGATATTAGAAATTGTTCCCTGTGAAGGTGGGGAGGCCCTGGCACAGGATGCCCAGAGAAGCTGTGGCTGCCCCTGGATCCCTGGAAGTGTCCAAGGCCAAAGTTGGATGAGGTTTGGAGCATCCTGGTCTAGTGGAAGGTGTCCCTGCCCGTGGCAGGGGGTGGAATGAGATGATTCTTAAGGACTCTTCCAACCCAAACCATTTTGGGATTCTCTGCTCACTAGGATGCTGCAAAGCAGCAGATTGAGACCACCCAGTATAAAATGTCTGGGGAAATAAACTCTGTCCCTGTTGTGCCTCACTAATCACCCCTGGCTTGTTAAAGCAGGCGGGGGAAAACACCACTCTGTACTAACAGGCTGTGCTGAGAGGAACAGCCTGGCTGAGGAAAGGAGACAGCAGCAACGCCAGTTAAAGGTGCTCTTATCAGGAGATATTTGCAGGCTCTGGAGTTCTCCTTTGAGAGCAGTGAATCACTCGTAGTGCAGTCTGTTCATTTGGAATCACATGGGATTGGGATAACTTATCCCTGAAACTGCCTCAAGCACTCCCTAACTCTTTAACCTGGCTTTGCAGTGCCTAAAGGTTTATTTCGAGAGGGCTGGATTCAGTGGGAATGGCCTGGTGTTTTAAAATCTGGTGTTCTTAGCATGAAATGATCTTAAACCAGAGTACATTCAGTGCTGCAGCAAACTGTGTGCAGTGATATCTGACGGAATGCGTAGGTTGTGAAGTGTTTGTAAATGTTTTGCTTTAATTTTAGAAAAAAACGTGGTAGAGAAGAGATAAATACGGAAAGAGAGGCTGAAGCAGCTATAACAGTCTTTAATAGAGAACTGACAAGTTTAAATGTCAAGGCCATAACAGCAATTAATTCCAAATGCTTAATTATCATTTTATAGCCAAGATTTAATCTACATTCCACAAAGCCAAATACAAATTAAATTGCCTTCTGCTGAAATATGGCCACTGAGAGACTAAGATCTAGCAAGTGTTTTACTCCAGGAACATTATATAATGACCCATAATTTTGGTGAAAATGAGGTAGAAACATCTCTTAAGGCTCTATCTTAGCACACGAAAAGACAACATCTTGGAATATCTCACACAGCTGTGTTTTGCGTTGGCCAGAATGGCTCAGGACTCACCTCAAAAATGCTGGATGTCACACTGGGGATGAATTTTTGTGCTTAGCTACGTTTACAGAGGCACACAAACGCTTCCCTGCCCTGGGCTTTGTGGCGTGTGTTTTGAGAGAGAGAGAGTTCGTCAGCAAACAATGCAGCACATTCCAGGAGAGCCGGGAAAGCAATTATCTCCTCTGGCACCCTGGGTTCGGAACCCGGCAATATTGTGGGGCAGGGAGCTAATTCCTCCATCTGCTGCTCGGGGCGTCTCGGGGGGATAGGCTCTGTCTGCTGCCTTGTCTGGTGCCCAGCACACTGCACGTGGAGGGCTGTCAGTGCAGAGCAGGCAGCAGCAGGCTCTCGTTGGAAATTTAAAGTGCAATTTTGCCGTTATTGCACTGGCTTTATTATAACCCCAGTGATTTTCAGCGCATCACCGCAGCAGCCAGAGTCCTTGTGCGGGTTATCCGTCAGCCTGCAATCAGTGAGCTTCCTTGTTTGCCAGCAGAACTTGTGTTGGGCACATTTTTCTGCCTGTTGGTTCAGTAGGAGCCTGATAGAACGTAAAGCTCCGCGTGCGTGCAAACTGCTGGGCAGAAATGCGTTTTGGTGCCTGCGCAAAGGGTCGTGGCCCAGTATTACAGCTCCATTCGCAAAGGAGCCCTGAGTGAGCACCAGCTTGTATCGATGGGCTCTCTTACTTTGTGTGAAAAATGCACGTTGGCTTTTCCATCTTCAGACTCGTCCTGCAGTGTCTTCGTGGCCTTATCCATATGTATGGTGTTCTGATACATATTAGCATTGCTTTGTAATTTCACTCCTCTGAACTGCTCGGGGATTCCGCGATGGCACTCGCGAGATATTTGTGAATTAAAATTACAGACTGAGCTGTTTCCTTGATTGTGCTCTTTGTTGCTGTTCACACTGCAGCTCCAAAAGGAAGAAGGCCTTAATGCGCCTTTCTCAGCTCATGTGCAGGCAGAGCTTCTGGCATCTCCCATTATGGCTTTAGGAGCTTAAAATAATAAGAAAAAATATCAAAATTCAAGCCCTGACAGGGAGAATTTTTAGTTATTCAGAATTCATATCAATGTCAGTTGGTAATTTTTACTGGTCAGTACTTTCTATTCTTTAAAATGCTCATGAGCATAGAATCATAGAATTATTAAGATTGGAAAAGACCTCTGAGATCAAGTCCAGCCCTTGACCCAGCACTGCAAAGCCCGTCACTAAACCATGTCTCTAAGCACCACATCTATGTGTTTTCTGAACGCTTTCAGGGATGGTGATTTCACTATTGCCCTGCTCAGCTTGTTGCAATGGCTCAAAACCCGTTCATTGGAGGAATTTTTCCTAACATTCTACTTTAGACACCTGCTGTCTCAGGGAGTGAAAAGTGATGAAAGAGCTGGATTTGTATCACCTGATACAAACAGCTCTCCACTGCATTCTTATTTCTTCCTGGAAGCTTCTTGGTTTAAGAGAAATGGTAAAGCCTAGTTTTGTCCTGTTTATGAATGGCTGCTGGCAAAGTTTGTCAGTCACCCGCAAAGCAGACAGGAGAGGAAAGAGAGGAATTTATTAATATTCAAATATAATTTGCTGCCTGGATGGCTTTGACAGGACGGTGCGAGCTGTGGTTACACATCTCTGGGTGAGTAACCTGGCCAGGTTCAGGTGAAGATGTGTTTATGTAGATACATCCCAAAAGCTCTGGTGGGATCGCAGTGGGACTTCCTTCTCAAAATGAGAATGCCTTGTTGTGGCTACGCTTGTAAATATTAGCACTGGCCTTGTTAGTGAAGTTTTGTTAGGGAATGTGGCTGGAAGGAAGATCCTCTCAGCCTTTTGAGCACGACCAAGGGGTGTGGGAGACCTCATTCATTATACCAGACTTCAGTTCACTGTGCTGTCTCTCATGTGAGAAAAGAGAGGTCCTGCAGGCTGAAATCAGTTAGTTATTATAGGCATAGTGGTCTTGAAACAACCAGAGATGGCAGAGCCCTGGAAGGGTTGCACTGCTGCTGCCAGTGCTTTCTGCTTTGTGTAGGAAACTCTTCAGTTGTGCCCCACCCAGTTCAGATTAACAGAACAAGGAGGTGCTCACGAGGTGCTTGTAGAGTTGTGGGTTTTAGTTGCTTTTTGCCTTTGTTTCTTACATTATGCAGACCCCTAAAACTCGAGTCAATTCTGCTGATTAGCTCATCAAACAAACGAGCTCCTCAGCACCAAACTTTGATCTTTGCTGTGTTAGAGATTTAAATGATAAAGTGAGTCTGTGATTTTCTGTTGAGGAGTCAGAAATATAAAAAGCACAAATTTAAAGAGCCCAAGAGGTTTCTTAGCAGTCTAACATTCTATTTATGGTACTTTATTTTGCAATATGCTGCACTTAATCATCTCTCCTTCTCTAAATACCATCACTAAACCATCCGGCTGTGGCTGCCCCATCCCTGGGCATGTCCAAGGCCAAGGTTGGACGGGGCTTGAAGCACCCTGGGATAGTGGAAGGTGTCCCTGCCCATGGCAGGGAGTGGAATGAGATGGGCTTTAAGGTCCCTTCCAACCCAAACCATTCTTTAACAGTTATCAGCCCCTTTGTGGTGATAGCAGCAACAATTCAAAGAGTGAAAGTTGTACATCTCTGACTTAAAAATACCAGTCAAAGATAAAAGGCACCTTAATAAAAGGAGCTGTGGCCACCAGGTCCCATTTGTTGGGACTGAGTCATTTCCCTGAGCCACGTTCAGGGCAGACACCGTGAATCAGGCCATGGTGAAAAGGTGAATTTTACTTTATTGAACTCCTTCAATTTTTATGGTTTGAGGTTGAGAAAAGAATGAGTTGCATTCCTAATTTATGAGGTTAATTTTTAGAATTTATAATTTATGTGAGCTTGCTTTTAGATGGATTCTGGTACTTTCGGCTGAAACTTAGAAAGATCAAAAACTTAGTGTTGGGGGGGTTAGTTTTCAGTCTGAAGCTAAAGATAATTGAACTGGCTACAGGACGAAAACCAGGTTTGCACTTAGGGCTGATTTTTGAGGGATTGTTGGCTGTAGTAAATAATGTTTATCTGGTTTGGGAGATGCTACAGTTCAGAAAGAGCATGTTTTATCCAGTGCCTGGTGTTGCAGTCACACAAGCAAAACTATGAGAAAGACTTTTTTATTTTCCCTTCCTATTTTCAATGCCCAAGTACATAACTTAGAGTAATCTGTCCAACTGAGTGACACGGCTGCAATGTCTTGGCCTTTGCAATAGTAGATGCAGGATGTTCTTTCTAAAAATTTCAAACCAACAAGTTCCCTAGGTGTGGGAATTCTTCCAGATCAGAAATCTGAGTTTGTTTAAAATATAACAAATACCTGCTTCTTGAAATAATAAATAGCCTGTAAAAAATGTATTTAAACTAAACCCAAAGCAAGATAAGTGTCCGAAATGTCCAAAGTGTTAAAATATAAAAACCCCAAACAAACAGGAAAAAAAAAAACCTCAGAACAAAACAAAAAAAACCAAGTTTGCAGATACTGAAAAAAATTACCTCCCACATGAAATGAGTTTCTTGATCTTGATACCATTTTTTGTTTAAAGACCCCTGAGTATGTGTGAACTTACTGGCTGCTACAGCAGGAAGGTCTGTGAGGAGCAGATTCCTGAGGCTGAAATCGCAGTAGAACTGCATCCAAGGAAAGCTGGAGCATCCCAACAAGGCACATGGGGCAGAGGAGGGTTTTTGCCTAGGATTGTTGCTTTGCCGACACCAGTTTCCACAAGAGTCAGAACTGAAGCCTCTCCTGTCACCTCCACAGATCAGAAGAACGTAAAATCTGAGGCAACAACAATCCTTGGTTTGATTTTTGTAGCTCAGCCTAAAACAAACATGACAGGAACAAGCTTGCTCTCTTTTTTTATTTTTTAAACCAAACAAAAATTTAGGTGCTTGGGTGTTCTCTGAAGATTTATTTCATGTGCAATAAGACACACAACCTAAGGAATCAGGATTCTTGTGGAGCACGGATCACGGGGGAGAGAAACCAGGGAGACACAGGCACAGACAGGGCTGTGAACACAGGCACCCACGTGGGCTTTAGAATTTGGTTTTATAGACATGAAAGTCGATGGCATGGAGTAAATGGGACCTGAGACACTTTAAATAACTTTGTGACTTGCTGGTGTTCTGTGTTCTAAAACATGCAAGATTTTAGAATGCAGATGATCTTGGCAGAGAGAACCCTGACTCCTGGATTGGCTCAGGGAATATTGCCAGCAAAGTGATAAGAGAAATTGCATACAGACAAAGTTTCAGTTCCTGGAAGAGGCTTGGATAATATAAAGGTGCAGATAATTTGGCATTTATCTGTTTTGAATTTTGATTCATTTCTGTGGATGCTCTGTTGATGGAAGTGGGTGTGTGTATTCTGTTTATAAAGTATTGATTTCCAAAGCTTTCAGGGAGCCTTGGGCACCAGGAAAACAGGATGAGTGCTCAGCCAGACAGTCCTGGTGGTAGGGAATTGTGCTCTTGGCTCTCCTTCCCCCCACATCATGCCCTGCCTGTCTGCATGGACCTGCAGGGACCCTTTCCCTCTGCTTTTTAGCACTTGTGCACATAATTCCAGAAACAGCACTTTGCCTTTTTTTTAAGTCCCCATATGCACACAGCTTAAAGAATTAGGCCATATTTGCATCTCAGGCCACAGAGGATGCAGAGCAGAATATAGAAATCCTTTTAACAGCAATATTTAACAACAAAACAGCATCTGTTTTGTCATAACCAGACAAAGAATAGCAGCTAATTATCTTTCTTAAAAAGAAAATCCTGAATGATCCTGGATCAGTGACCCTGAATCCATGGTTGCTCTTTGAAATTCAGGATGGGGATTTAAATGGGAAACAAATACAGTGGTAGATGATATGTAGGTAGGTGAAAGAGGATGAAAAAAACGGCAGAAGGATAAAATGAATGTGTCAGTACAGGCAAATGTACAACACTGCAGCATTAATGTAGTGCAGAGATGGGGCTGGTGGTAATGGGAATCCACAGAAAAACAAGTCTGGGAAACAGCAGGGGTCTTTTTCACTATTAAGCCTATGAACCTTTAGGCTACTCTCTATTAAGGGCATGCAATAAAACACTCTCAGGTGTTTCCAGACCACATTTTATGTCAGTGACCACAACAATATAGTGAAAGCATTGCCTGCATTTTATAGAGACTTCTGGAAGCGAGAAGTACTTGAGAAATACATTGGAGAAGTGCTTGAAAACACTCTGGGCCTGCCCTCAGGCCACGGCTTTAGTGCTGGGCTGCCGCCTTCTCTCCTGTATTGTCAGTCTTTCCTCTTTCTGTGCGCTGGGTTCCACGCCAGTCCTGCAGTACAGAAAATCAAACTGTCATCCATGACAGAGATGTCTGAGGAGTGTGTCTGTGCTGGCAGGGAGCTGCTGATGGCAGTGGGTGGTGGGTGATGGCAGTGGGTGGTGGAGCTGGGTGCTCACCGCCATCACAGCACCATCCTGTCTCTGTAACTGAAGATCGTTAGTAAAACTAAATTTAGCAGTGCATTTTCCTTGGTTTTGAGGGTGGCTGAAGTCGAATGTATTTTGATGCAGGAGTCCAACTGGACTGCACTGCCCTGTTGTTTTAAAATCCTTCATTAAGCAGTTATTTAATTGCGCCTGCTGGTCAGTGTTACTGGTTTTCTTTCCCATCCATCACTTGAAGTGATTGCTCAGTTTTCAGCAAGGTTTCCCTTCTCCCCTGGTGCTGTATATTAAATTATGTGACCAGTTGTGGTCTATTTCCATATCAAGTATTATGTTTCTTCCAGCAGTTGTATTTCAAACCATGCTTAACTGAAAGGGGCATATCAACTGCTTTCAAAGGAATTGGCATTGGGTGGGAAAAGAATTTGATGCAAATTCACTGTTTGACAGTTTTGGCCCTTCCTTGCTGTCCTTGTGGCCCCTCAACAAATGCCATAAATAGTAAATTATTTTTTTGGCTGAAGGATGTTCTGCTTCCTAAACATAAACCAAGTGCTTGTTATATTTTTTGAATGTTTGGAAATCGGGTGATTGGATTTGGAAATTTTAAATGCTGTGACGTGTTCTGTTCAAGTAACCCCTTGTTTTCCTCCGCCCCCACTAATCCTGGTTTAAAACTGCTATTTGTCATGAAAGGTGATAGCTGGTCCCTTGTGACGACAGTATTTGTAAAGTACAAGATGTAGGATGACAAATATAATTTCTTAGAGGACTCGAAAAGGACACAATCCAGTGCATCATGCACGAGAACAACTGAACTCTTTCTGAGCATGTGGTAGAATAACTGGCATGAAAAGGTTAGAAAATCATGGGATGGAAGGGACCTTAAAGCTCATCCAGTTCCACCCCCTGCCATAGGCAGGGACACTTTCCACTGTCCCAGGCTGCTCCAAGCCCTGTCCAACCTGGCCTTGGACACTCCCAGGGATCCAGGGGCAGCCACAGCTTCTCTGGGCACCCTGTGCCAGAGTCTGGTCACCATTTTTTGTGGAGTCATTAATGTGTATTTAGCCCTTGCCAATGGGAAGCAGCATCTTAAGTCTCGTGGTAGAGGGATAATATTTATTCTGAAAAGAAGAGCTCATTTCACATATTTTTGCAGTGGGTGAAGAAGCTGGAGCTGAACAGCAGCACTGGCTTCTATTTGTAAAGAGAGGAATAATTGAGTGACCCTGGGCAGCTCAACTCAGATTGTTCTACCTCGGAGTTTAAACACGCCCAAGTTACTGTGCTCTGTATCCTCTGCACGTGCTCAGAGAACCTCTGTGAACTTTATCTGAAGAAGTTATTAAGAATGAAAGCAAAGGGGTCCTGCAGGAATTACTTTAAAAACCAGTAGAAATTAATAAAGAATTATGTCTACTCCTAAAGATTTTTAAGGCCTCCCTATAAAATTCTATAGCAGGAATAAAATTAAGTGTTAGGTTCTATACAATGATATGAAAACACTACATATAGAATGTAATAGAAAATTAAATATTTTGTAGGATACTTTCTCATAAGGGATAACTAAACAGTCTGCCTGGACCTTTAATCAATACGAAATTCAATTTGAAAAGGGAATAAAAGTGGTGACAACTTTCCTGCAAAGAGAAAGTCACAATATATCACAGTCCTAGGAGCATAAACAGTTCTGAAGTAGAGCAGAAATGTTTCAGCAGCAGAAAATGACAGGGGAAAATGTCCCCTGAATGGTATTTGCACACCAGGGAAGAGCTGCTGTCACAGTGCTCCCGTGTTTCACGGAGGGAGTGAAGTCATCGAGGATACAGAATGTGAAATGAGGGAAGGGCAGGCTCCAGCCTCTGTAGTGTCACACAGAGGTGACTTTTTCCTTTTTTTTGTAAATAGCCTCAGTAATTTTACCTGTGTTCTTTATTCAGCTGTAGAACAGTGACCGGAATTCCAAGTGACTGCAGCCAGGCAGACCTGGGGGCACATAAAAATTCCAATCTCCAGAAACACTCTGACTGCAGAGGTGGAAGATCCCATTGCAAGCACAGCATTATTTTTTGTGGAGAAGAGCACTGGTTATTTTTGGAGGGCTACTGGCCACAAACTATGCCTGCGTGGGTTCTCAGTTACCTCAGTCTACGAGGTGTTATTTTACCTGTCATTGCATAAACGCCAGAAGAGGTGTTAGAAACAACCAAGTTCATGATCTGTGCTGTGTTGAAGGAATTGCATTTTCAGTGATCTTTTCTGTGAAATATTTGCCATCAGATGGCTTTGGTTTCTTCAGCTGCTTTGTGAAATGACCAAAAGAACCCCCTCCTTGTTGGGCGCTTAGTACAAAAAGTGCTTTTTTTTTTTCAGCTATCTGACCTTTTCCAGTTCTCTTTACCATAAATGCAGCTAATGTTCACGTTTCTTTAGAGTTACAATAAAAAGAAATGTCAATGGCATCTTACAGCTGATTTGATGCTTTAGAGGAGATATATAAGAAAGGAAGAAATAAAGGGGAGAAAACACAATTTATTGGGAAGTGGGCACTTGGAGAGGTGGCTCTTATCTGCACATGTCATTGCAGCACAGCCATACTGATATATTTTGATGTTCTGTTTTGCTTGTACTTCATCAGGAATGTGGTAGATGAGATGTATTTTACTCCAAGATATTTCAAATCACTTGATCCTATTTTAAAAACTAATTTTTGAAGCTGATGCATTGAAACACCACAAAGGTGTTCAAATATAAGAGCTCTCAAAAGTCCTTGTGCTATTGACCATATCTTAATAATATCTCATGCTGCCTCACATCACATTAAAGTCACATAAATCATTTTTCCCTGCACCCTGTCCCTCTTCCATATCAGAAATGAGGTTGCTGTGTACCTGCAAGACATTTTTTTTTCTTTGGAAAATGAAAGCAGAATCATTCAGTAGCCAGTGTTTCAGACGGAGCCAGTAGCATGGTTTCAAGGAGTCCTTTTAGATTTAAAGTAACTTCTGAGCAAAATCCACAAGTTTTTAACATTAAGGCCAGTACTGTGAAGTAGGAAATGTCAAAAGAAAAGAAAATATTTTATTCTTTGGGCTTCGTGCGTAGCCGTAAATATTTTATAAAGCCAAGGCCAGCCAACAGGTAAATATTCAGTTTGCCCATTGTGACTAATTAGGAGATATCTGAGCTTTCTACTGACACGGTGCCTTCAAACAGCAATGGCCAGGAGCACAGCAAAGACATATTCCTTATTGACTTGGACTGCTTTATGTTTTCACCTTTATGCTGTGCTGCTGCAGACAACATTAGATGTCTGTCTGCTTGGCCCAAAATCTAATTGAGCTTCCTGCTCTTGTCCTAAAAACGTTAGAATGGATGGACTCAAACTTTGGTTTTGCTCCCTGTGTATTTAAAATTAAACAAACAATAAGGAGCGAGCAGAATATCTGTATTTTATGGCTGTAGCCGCTGGCAAGAGCGGTGTTTGTGCCTATAAATTCTGTTTGATATTGTTGGATCTCTTATGTGACAGCAAGGTTGAAATGAAAGAGTTGCTGCAGAGAATCCAGGCAGGAATAACACACCAGCCTCGTGGTGCCCAGATGTGGGAAGGTGGGCACAGCTTTGAAACCGAGATTTTGGATTTGTTTTCCTTTCTCCTTCATCCAAGACTGGGAAAAATATGTTTGAATGTAACTTGGTTGTTCATGCAAGCTCCATTGTCTTTTTTTTCTTTTCCCTCTACAAATAACTTGCTAGAGGAAAGTGTGGCTGGAGAAGATGTTTTTCAGGTGCCTTTGAAGATGTAAGAACAGCAAATGGAGCCTGCAGTGGCATAAACTTCAAAGATCAGCCCAAGGAAAATCAAAGCGTTTCTTTGAGTATATCAGCTTGCCCATAAATTGAAATTTTTCAACTCCTGGATGTATCCTCCATAGCGGGCACCTTACTATTGATTTTGATGCCACCCAAAGATAAAAGGATGTGCAGTACTAAAAAACTGCTTTTTCTATAGAATTCTACGTCTCCATTCTAAAACAGCAGTTTTGCCAAACTGTCAAACTTTTTTCCTTAAACACAGCATTTTTAAAAGTTTGAGGGCACAGCCAGCAACCTTCCTGCTGAAAAATGAAGAAATCAGTTGCTGTCATCCCAAAACTGGTCTTGGGTGATGGTAGCAATCGGTTTGGCTGGTTGAATTATATTTATTGGTCTTGGTGCTACAGCATTTTGTTGTCAAATATTAAATGCCACTATTCTTACATAGAGAGTGTGTGATATATAATAAATAGTTCGGGATTAAATGCAGAGTAGTGGTGCTTACCAGCTGCTAAGTGTTCTGGACTCCTGATTTCTGTTAACTTGCAGGAGGAGATGTGAGCATGGCTTTGCTGAGGAGGGAGAAGGAAAGAGGAATATCCCACCACGAGCTGGATGTGGATGTCATGGGCAGTACAGGTTGTCAGTGACATAAAAACCCACCACCAGCTCCTACATCCCAGTCTTTGTCTCCTACAGACTGGACACTAGTGGTGGATTTTAGCCGATTGTTTTAAGTTTTGAGGTTTGTTTTTTAAAAAATACAACTTTGTGAGTGAAGTGTATTTTATGCAATACCACTCACTGCCTTTCATTGCTTATAACACTGATTTTAGTTTGATATGGTTCTGTTTGTGTCAAAATTTTGTTTCTTCAATAATTTTCACATTGCTTTACTCTCTGTGGCTATTGTTCAAGTTTCTGGGCCTGGAGCTCCACATAGGCAGTGCCAGGGGAAATTGATGACATTAAATTGATAAGAGTGAAAAGAAGGAAAGGAAGAACTATGACAGCTCCACAGTGCAATACCAGTTTCATGACTTTACCCAGTAACGCTGTGCTGCTGGCTCTGGCCTGATGTCCCTGCCAGCCTGGCCTACAGACCCAAAGTGCTGTGTGATCCATTAGTTTTATTTCTTCTCTAAGTGAGAATATTCCTCTTCCCACCCCTCCTCAGCCTTGCCCAGATGCTGATCAGTCCATTTAGCACCTCTCCTTCAGCATTAATGGAGTTAGGAGGGTGTGATAAATGGAAGGAGTTGTTTATCTCCCTTCTGATCTCTCCATCACCCAAGGTTGGCCCACTGCCACGTGTCCCTTGGTTGGGCATTCATGCGAAGGCTAAAGACTCCTTAGGTGCTTGATCTCGTTTCCATTTGCACTGCCTGAACTGAAAACCTTATTTCCTCTTCCCTGCCTCACCTCAAAAGCTTTTCCCCCGTCCTCTGAGGATTTTACTGCTCTCAAACCTTGCAAAGTAATATTCTTGACCACCAGGTCAGAAGTATGGGGGAGGTTTTATAAGCGACTGGTTTGGGAGAAAGAGGGAAGATTGCGTGAGATTGGTTCCCTCTGCCAAGCTGGATTAGTTGGAAATGTCTTTCCAAATGAGCTGGTGCACTCTAGAGCATTGCTGCATGTCCTGCTGCTGCCCAGTGCTGTACTTCTCTATTTCTCAAGTTTTCCAGCACCTTTCTGAGAATTAGTGAAGTATGTCTTCCTCAGCTGGCGCTCATTTCAGCAGTTTCTTCACCACACTCATGAACAAATGCTGGTTTGAAGCTTTTCTGGTTCGCGTAGGCCAAGGTGGAACACCAAACCAAGGGACATCTTCAAAAGGCTGCAGTGACAGGCAGGACCCTTGTTGCTTCTATCCAAGGATTTCTGTAATCCTGATATGATGAGGGGGAGGAATTCCATGTCCCCAAACTTCACTCAGGGTTCACAACTTGCTTTGGTTTCTGTGGGTGTAACCCTTCGTGTGGAGCAACCCCCTTCTCTTAGGTTTTTCTTTTGTCCCTTTTGTAAGGTTTGTGTTTTGATCTGTCATTCTAAACGTGCTTTGATACCGAGTTTGTCTCACCAAAGCAAGAGACAAGGGGCTGTGGTGTCACTGAAGCACCTTTTGTTCCTGGAGGACGAGGTGCTCTGCGCTGCTCTGCTCACGGGTTGTGCTTTTCCCTGGAAGGGCTGTAAGTTTGTAACAGATCTGAGGAACATTTGTATTTGACAGTACAAAATACTCGAATTTCAGTTATTTACTGAAGACTAAAGGGCAATTTTGAAACTACCAGGACTATTCAGAGTGTAAATGGAGATGTAGCATAATTCAAAGTAGATTATTTTGTTCCTGGGAGATGCAGCATAACTCAAAGTAGATTATTTTGTTGCTGAACCAGTGTTTTACGTCATTTTTTGTCAGTCCCAATGAGATAGAAAGCTAATACAATTATCTAGGTTTATGAACAGAACTTGAGAAAAACCACCTCCTTTGCTTTGCTAGGTGTCTTGGGGTGACTCTATCATGTGTATCCCCTATCATGCTCTATGCCCCAAAAGTAATATTGTGCCTTTTCTGTGCCTTTAAACTGAGCTTGAAAAAAACCAGACGAACTTTCCAAAGCAGCTTCTCAAGGACACAAAGATTACACTCCTCAGTGTTGTCTGACTGCAGAAGGCACGAAGGGAGCNGCTCCGAGGAGGAGAGAGACCACACCTACAGAAGGACTCTGAAATCTTTCCAGGTTTCTCTCTATAGTGAGGGTTTTAATTCATTATTTAGCATCATTATCCTTGCATTATCCTAGCATCATTGTCCTGTGTGTTTGTTAAAATAAATAGTTTTTATCTCTTTCACTTTCCTTCGAGGAAAAATTTCCTTTTTTCCCGAACCCTGTGGGGGGGAAGGGTGGTTGCAACCTGGTTTTCTCTCAGGGGCTATATTACTAGATTTTGGCCAAACCGGCACACTAGGAAAAAATAAAAGTGTGCACTTTTTTGTCGTGGTGCAAGAAATAAGACACAGAAGTGAGAGGTCTTAAAGCCAGAGAGCCTTGAACCATGGTGGTGGGCTGGCACATGGAAGCAAAGGAGCACTGGACCAAAATCCACCTCCAGGTCTCTTGGGAGTCTGTAACGGAGGGCTCAGGGGGTTTAGTAGGTTAATATTGTACCAGAGGTTGTTTTCTGAGGATTTCTCTGATTTCGGCCTGCAGCAGTGGTGCTTTGCTTTCTCACTCCTTATTTCCTACACCTGTGCTCTGCTGAGGGGTCACTGGGGGCTGAATTGGAGTCAGCTGTGATGGCTCAGTCACGGCGGGGTCCCTCATCTGAGGCAGCAGTGCTTAGCTCAAGGTGCTGGTAGAACATGGACATGATTAAATCTTAGGCAGCTAAGGAAGCACTGACTTCTTTTAATGACACACATCCATAAATTCCTCATAACTACTGTGTTAATCTAGCTTTACAGGCATCCTGAACTTTTCCATAGCTTCATGTCCAGGGATGTATCTGCATTTCTGTGCCCGGGGATGGGAAAAGTTCATGTAAGATTCCATAATTGTTAAATTACAATTAAAAATCTTCCAGACTCATGGCTTGATAGGATTGGAGAATACACTGTCATTTAAGAAAAAAAAAATGGAAAAAAGCTTTATTTTAATTTCTGGTGTCTCTATATAGGAGATATATATCTTTATATGAGATAGCAGCTGGGCTGCATTTGAAGTGGGCAAAACACAGCAGGACTCAGTAAGAACTTCTTTTTTCTTTTTGTTTTTTCTCTTTTGAACATTCATGTGTTTTGTCTCTGACCTGGAGGAGGTTGTTTATTGCCAGGTTCCTCTTTCTGTTCTCCTCTTTCTCACATGACATGGAACGTGCACTCAGAAATGAAACCTTGTTATCTGCAGAGATGTGACTGTCCCTGTTAATGCTCACAACAACACTCAGTGAAATTCAGGTGCTTGTTGGTGAGAATACAGAGTTCACTCAAGTCCTGTTTCAAAGAATGTCCAGTGGGTCAGAAACAAAGGATCACACATCCTAAAGCAGTACCAGGATTACATGTGTGATTGCTGGCAGATCAAACTCACTGTCCTCTACGGCAAAGTGAAACATCTGAGCTGTTCAAAGAGTTCCTTTTTTATCACCCGTGCTGACTGCAGGGCTTTGAACAAAAACCTCTTTTGAAAAGTGTTTCCCAGGATTACCTTTTTTTCACTGTTGAGTGTTAAAAAAGGTGTGTATTGTGTGTTTTGGGAAGAGAGCAGTGTGGAATTTGGAAGGACATTGCTATTTTGAAGGCAAAACTCATTTTACATGCAATTCAAGAGGTGCCATAATTAAACCTCAGGTCTCAAAGACTTTGACCTTATGCCTGTCTCACTGGAAAATATTTGGAAACTCAAGTACATGGAGAGTCCAGGGCTGGTAGAGTTCACTGAAGTTCAGTGATTTTCTGTTGTGCCTTCACAGTCTCTGTAATCTGCTTTTGCAATTCCTCTGCCATAGCAGTGCTCAGAAATATATGTGATGCTACTGCTTCAGGCAATACATTTGGATTTAGGGACCATTTTTGATCACTGATGCAAGTTCAGAGGGTTACTCCATGCAAAATCCAGGTGGTCACACAATTAATACAAGAGAACTGTTTTTCTCTCCTACACAAATGTGAATGCTCTTGGTGCAATTGGCAAAAAAACCCCACAGAAACACAAAAGGGAAATCTACAGATGTCACAGTCCCTGGTTGGAGGTGAAAATTGTTGCCTCCAAACTAACAGCCTCATTTGCAGCTCTGTAGTTCTACTTGCCATAAACTTTGAAGAGAAAATGGTTTTTTGCTTCCACAGTAAGTGCAGGCCTTGAAATACCTGGGGAAAGGAAGACAGGAATTAAAATGTTTTTCTAGGCTTTAGACAGTTTAGTTCAGTGTAAAGTTAGAAATTTGAAGAGTAGATGGGGAAGATGATTCTTTCTAATCACCTCGGGTGATCTTTTGGATGGGGCTTGCATAAGGTTATGTGTGACTAGGAACCGCCCTGTTTTGGTTTGCTGTATCTGTTTGAGAAGTGGCATCTTGAACAGGAGGAGTGTTGTGTTTTCTGGTGTAACCTGCAGCTGTGGTGGCTATAGGGACGTAGGAAGAGATCAAAGGGCAGTTCAAAACAACTGCATTAACGTCAGGAGTGGGTTGGTCGCATCCTTCAGGGATTAGATAAACCCACCGTGATTTATCTCCTCTGAAAAGTGCTCCTGCTTGGTCCAGCATGTGAAAAAAATGCTTGGAATTGTTTCTCTCATACAGTGCTATAGGATATTTGGGTTATTTTCCTTCCAAATCTATCAACTTCCCATATTTTTGAGCAATAAAACATTTGTGTTTTCCCTTTAGTTACAAAGCCACTGCTCCTTTTTCACTAAGTCTATCATGACATCACAGCCTGTGAGGGCTGAGGCTCTCCTCTTCCTGCTGCTTTCCTGATATTCTACAGAAACAACAGTTCCTTCTGACTCAGGCAGTGTTGTGGGACTGCCTTGCTCTGTCTTTGGTTAAAGATGTTAATGAGACATTAACTAAATGAAAATCTTACTCTTGTGCTGTGTTACCTGCCAGCCCTGTCCTTGGAATGTGTTCTTTATTCCGTACCTGAGAGTCTAAAATGATCAAACCGAACTTTCTCTCAGGAGAGTGATCCATTGATGAGGAAGGAAGGAAATGAGCACAGCGAAAATCCCCAAAAGCAAAGAACTCCCCACCCACTGGGTACATTTCTGGCTGAGTGTACTTTATGGCAGATTCCTTACAGCAAACTCTTTGAGCTCTTCCAGCAGGTTTCCCCTGTCCTGCCTGGATCCATGACTTGTGTAATGACTGAATTAGATGCTGAAGAGGTGGCACTGCCCACTGTAGACCCATCCTTGAAGTGCTCTGTGAAAACCTGGCCAGCAGGTGTTTTGGGAACAACACAAAACTATAAAATTGACTAAGTATTCCCCCGAGGTTTTCTCCTTGTCATTGTTGCTGTCAGCTCATGCTTCAAGGCAAGCTGGAGATGCTGCAATCGCTGTTTGAGAGGCTCTGGTAGTCTTGTAGCACAATGTGCCTTTGACTGAATCTGTCTGGAATGTGCTGAAAGAGAAACTGTCTCTGTCATCACCCTTTTTACCCAATGAAAAGCGTTGCCTGGTGTTCTAGAGGAGGTCTGGCTGAAGGGCTACCAGATACCTGTATGCTTGGTTATTCTGTCCTCTGACAAGGCTTTTTGGATTGTTTCTGGTTTTCTTTGTGACATGAAGCTATTGAGGAGAGTTTTTCTTGACTGTAATGAGGCTTTAATAATGCTTCAAATGAAGAACCTAATCCAGTTTTGGACACTGCAGAGTTACATGTGGAAAGCAACAGAAAGAGCCTGAAGGAAAACAGTAAGAGCAACCTGGAAGACAAGATTTAATCATTAGAACAGTTTTGTTGAGATGACAGCACTTAAAGAATATCATATTCTTCCAGAACATAAAAGGAAAGAAGAGAGTAATCTTTTCCTTCTGTCTGTTGTGGATAGGAATAGAAGTTAATGGGGTTAAATAGCAGCAAGAAAGATTCAGTTGAGGCTTTAAGGAAAAGCTTTTTAACATCAGGGCTAGTGAAGCACTCAGCTGGATTGTGTGAGGAGGTTGTGCCACATCACTGGAGGGGAATTGAGCCAGTCATCTGTCAGGAATGACGCAGCTAAAGATAATTACCATGCATGTAACACACGAGGGCTGTTTCCCATCTGTTTTTTCTGTGTCTCTTCTCACACTGTGCCTTACAGGCACCTGGAGCCTGTTGATTAATGAAATGACAGCACTTTTGCAAAGTGGGTTGTTTTATAGATGCTGACAAACCCTGGGAGGGGAGGGCTTGGGCAGGGCACATCTCACCTGCTTGGAGCTGCAGGACAGACCCACATTTCCCTGCACAGGTCACAGCTTGAGCAGTGACTGAGCCCAGCAGGTGTTTAGAGGAAAGGGTTTCCTTCTCACACCCAAAGAGATTTGGATTTAGCCCCACTGGGCAGGGTTGTAATCACCTTGCTTTGACACGAGTTGGCTTCACAGAAAAACTCGTGGAGGTGAGCCCTGCAATTAGGCCTGATATTAACATAGGAAAGCCAAAGCTTGGTCTGTAATTTCTGCTTCAAGACCCATTTGACAAATTTAAAATTATGTTCTGAAATATAATTTACTGTCATGCAGGAATTAAATGACATCAATGGGAAAAAAAAGATAAATTATATTCTTTACCCAGGGAAATCTTTTGGTAGTAATGCTCGGAGATGTGTGTGCCTGTAATTAAATGCCCAATTTAATAGGAGCATCTCACCTTGATAACTAAGCAATAAAGACACATCAGAATGCATTTCTGGGTGCTTATAACCTGACTCGGGTGGTACCATAAGGCATGAGGCCAAAGATTAAGTGGCTTAAACCACCTGAGAAATTAATTAATACCTAGAAATTTGCTGCCATTAACTACACTTGTACATAGAAGTGAGGAAAATGGATGGTGTTACTTGGGATTTCACACAATGGGGCTGAAAGCTTTAGGACTCTTCAAAACTGGGCATATTAAGTATTATCAGAGGATCATTTCAGGCTTTAGTGTACTAATTCAGGATGACAATCCAAAGGGATGGTGGTGATTTTAAGGGCATGAGAACAGTACTGAGTACAATAATATTTCTCCACTTCATCTTGTTCCATTTGTTTCCCTCTTGTATTTCCCTTCACATTTTTTTTTCCAAACCCAAAGAATTATGTGTATATTCCACCCAATAATATGCTCCTTATGTATAGCAGCAAAATCTAGGTGAGTGTGCATGCATCTTGTTCCAGTTGTTATCTCTAACTCTATAAAACATCTCTTAATATATCGCAAGTCAGTGGTTTATCCCTGTGGCTTCACCAAGCTCTGTACAGACGTTGGTGTTCACCAGAGCTGGGCTCTCTGGGTGCCACTTTGAGAGAATCCAGCATCCCGTGCTGGGTGTTGAGCAGAGGAGAGTGCTGAATGTTTAACAGGTTTGTGATTCTCCGTGTTCACTTCATAAAACAGCCGACACCAGAGTCTTTTCTCTGGCATCCAGCTTTCCACCAGAGCTCTGATGGTAATGGATTTAGGCTGGATTTACAGGCATGTAGGGAATCTGAAAAAATGGAGCCATTGGAGTATATTTTGACAAATGAAACCATTATACATTTTGGTGGGGGTGGTTTTTTCCCCTTTGATTCATTCAAGATTTATGTTCTTCATTTCCTTCTGTTTCCGTGCACATCCCCAGAATATCTCTCTAAAATTTTGTTTTCTGATTACTGCAAGGTAATGGATTCCTAGAACTAGCACACATACCCATGTACAATTTTATGTCTGTGGGGACTTGATGAGAGCTGTAGAGATGATAGTTTTAGCTGTCATCAAAGATGTGATGCCTGTCTGTTTATTTTTGGTTGGATGAAATATAATTGCTCTTCTGGTTGACATTAATAAATGGTGTTGACTGGAGTGTGTTCTTCTGATTGCTTCAGTGAGTGACATGTATCATGTGCTGATTTTTGACTGTGAAACAAATATCGGGAGAAAGCAGATTATTAACCTCTTGCAATGATGTGAGAATTAGACCCTGTAAAATGGAGTAAAGAAGGATCTCATGCTCCTTGGTGTTTAGTGAAGATGAAGTAACATCAACAGGAAACTATTAGTGTTCTCTCGATTCATGCTCCCCAGGATAGGATATGTGCTTATTTTTTTAATTCTAAATATTATTTTAAAAAATGAAACTAAGATATGATGTACAACACCACAAGAACTTTTGAGTTAAGTCAAATTTATTCAGAAATCTCTGTTCCACTTTTTTTTTTTTTAATGCAAAACTGACATATCTTAGCAGAGATGTGTTTGCAGTTCCAGAATTAGAACTGAGATTTGGGATGCACTAAATGTCTTTGGTTACATTTTGGCCCAAGTTCTGTTTCATTTGAATAAACAAACTTTGGAAAGGCTTGGGGGGAAGTGATCGAAAGGGAGAGATTAGATTTTCCTTGCCATTTCCAAAAAGAAATATATTTCAGGCTCTCTGTATTTCTGCAGAGTCTGAAACGTTCCTCTTTCTCTTGTGGCTCTGCAAATGTTCTGCCTGGCACTCATCTCATCTCCCTCTGTGTTGGGTTTCTAAATTTATTTCCTAATGATTTATTTGTGACATTTTTCTATGCTTACTCATATTCCTGTAGTGATGCTTAACTTGTGCACTAAAATTCATCTTCAAGTCCTTTTTGTCAGAGAATTTTGGGATACTGAGTTGAAAATGAGAACAAATGTCTGTTTCTCAATATAATGGAGCACCTGCTAGCCTCCTTTGGAATATCCAGAAATACTTCTCACACACAAATCTCCCGTGTGGAAGAATGTCCCGAAAGACAGCAAAAATCCTGCTTGATAGGAATTGACTTTTTTCCATCGTTTACAAAATCTCACTTAAATTGTTTTATAACTTAGTAAGATGTTTTTATTTGTTGCATTTGTTGTACTGCAGAATTTAGGGAATGCTGCAGATCCAGCTAAAATGTTGGTAATCAGGACGAGTGCATTTTTTGCCAGCTGATATTTTTATTGTGCCACTTGAAGAATGTTTTTTTCCACATTTACTCACATAATATTCCAAATACAACTTCTGGACCTACCAATCTTATAAGTTAGGAGGATTATCTAATGCTTTGGTTCAAAGCATGGAGAAGGAAGAGAGGGAGAAATGTTCCTAAGCATATCATCATCATCAGTCATTATCTTTGAGATGATGAAAAACTGGAAGGCTTTGAAATAATAGCACTCAAAATGTTCAGGGAAATAAAAGGAGATGTTGTGGGCTTAAAGAGATAATGAGGGAAACATATTGTGCCTCTACTGGGCAGCATCTGGGCAGAGAGGACAAAATAAAGATTGTATGCAATACAGGCATTTGTAAACACTTAGGGGGAAGAGCGCAGGCTGATACCGAGAATATAACTATGACTAGCTGGATGGGAATTAAGAAAGGAAAAAAGGGAACTAATTCTATTAAAGCTCAGTCCTGGGAAATGTATTAGAATGAGTCTCCTCCTTGCCTGGGGTGTTCTAGCCTAGCATGGAAATTGCGGTGCCGGATCATTTCCTGCAGTGTGATGTCCAAAGGCAGGGGGGATTATCTTAATGATCTGGGGGCCTGAGGCATGTCTGAGTTAAACTTCTTGGTTCGTGTAAACATAATGCTTGGGAGAAGTTCAGTAATAGTATTTTTCCATCACCTTTGCTGCTGTTCGTAGCTGTTCAAGACCCAACAGCAATATGAGTGTTTGTGTTGGATAGGATCACATAAGGTTATCACACCACAAGGTGTTCCTTTAGGAATCGTGCTTCTGAACCTCTTGCATGGAGGTGTAATGGATGGGACACATCATCTGAGCCATGTGTGGTGACACCTGCCTTTGTTCATTGAGTAGCTGCACCATCCACTTGAGATTCTTCAGGTCAGAGCAGATTTTGAGTTAAGTCTTTGGTGAACAGGTGGCCAAAAAAAATCCTTAGGAAAAGCTGTATTTAAAAGTATATGTGTTGTAACCTGTGGTTTGAGGACTTCAGAGCTTGACGTGGTTGATCTCACTGGTGCCTCTTCCAAGAATTTCCATCTTTAGCCTTATCCCTTCTGGTCTGTGCTATTGATCACGTAGTGAAGGTCGATCACAGATCAGTAGCTGCTAATTTACAAATGTGCTTTCAGTCTCCAGAACTCCTGGCACACTAATGAGAAATCTGAGTGTCATTAGTGACTGCACTGAGAAATATCTGAGGCATTGTCTGGGGACCACTGGCAAACAGCCACGTCAGTGTCAGCAAACCTTCTCCATGGAGCTGCTTGCACGGACTCTGCAAGGCCCTTTGAAAAAGCAATTTTGAGTGTGTTGCTTCCTCACTCTGAGGTTTTTTTGTTCTTCACCGTGTTTCTGGTATAACAGTCCTGGTACTCTCCTCGTACTGCTCATCTGGGCTCCAGAGTTTTCTATTTCCTTGTGAGAAAAGTGAGACCTTTAGATGCATTCCCTGCTTTAGTTGCTCTTTGTATTTCAACATGCCCCTGTTTATATTGTTTAGTCTGTAGCATGATGTACATACAAATTCCTACGACTTGAAGGTAAAGCAACCTGTGAAAGTGGAGAGAAATAAATGTCTTCAGTTTGCATTCAGATGCAGAAGGAAAGTGTTCAAGGCAAATTCCATGCTGCAGATTGCACACGAGCAATCCAGTTGGAAAGGGAGATTCCAGTGCTTTTGTAGCTGGCTGCCTGAGGAGGGCAATTACACAGCAACCACCCAGCCCTGAGCCCTGTTCCAGGAGCCTGAGCATGGAACTGAAAAGCCACAGATACATTGAAGAGCCACCTGTTTCCTCTCAGGATTATAGAAGGATGTGAATATCTCACTTCAGAAAATCTTAAGAACACGTGCAAGTATTTCCTTATTCACGAAGAATTTATCTCCAAAGTTACCAACCCTGTGCCACAGGTGGAGTCAAACACAGGATAAAATATTTTGTAAGCGGTGTGAAAACCTCAGAAAGTTGACAGTGGCTCCACTTTGGAGCACAACCTGTGCTCCATCTCACACACAGGCATTTCCTTCCTCAGGATTCCCTGCCCTGCCCTTCCTCACTGCATAAGAAAATCTATAAAGACTGAAGACACCTTATGAAGGTGAATCTGAAGAGCTGGAGATACTCTAATTTTTCTTTGAGCAGGCTGGAACAGAATGGTTTTCCTCTGAGCTGGGGGTAAAAGTGTTTTCAGAGTCAGCTGCTGAAAAATTGGAGAGCAGCTGTTTTGGAAGGAGTTTGTCTGAAGTCTGCTTTATGTGCTAGGTCTGTGCTGAAGGGCAAACTTGCATTTTTGACAAATGGGACCATTATGCTTTTTGAAAAATGCTTCTGAAAACCGCCTTTTAAAAATCCTCCCATCCTATTAAAACCATTTGAGATTTTAAATAGGTCAATATAAATACATCAACATCTGTGATTACCAGCTGACAAAAGCTTTGCCTGCTTTGGACAAAATAACATCTGAAGTTCAGACCTTCCTATTAAAGAAGCAATCTAAACAAAAGTTTGCTGAAAATTCAAAGGCAACAAAAAGCAATATGGAAGTGCTGAATGATAAAACTACTGTTTTATTAATATTATGGCTTGCCTTAATCTCAGAATTCAGTGGTAAATACAGAAATATTCAGGGATTTGCAACAGGGGGCTGCTCCGTGAGGGTGGACGAGCCGGGAGCACTGGCAGAAATTAAGCAGCAACTTCACTTCCTACGCAGAATTCCATTCATAAAAACGCCCCTTTGAGGACTGACAGAGAGAGAAGCTCCAAATGCCAATGTCTGTTAATGTTTGTGGCTCTTGTCTACACAGAGAACTTCTGCTGCCTTTCATCAGCATGACATGCTCATCAAAGAAAACTTTTATTCCCATTTGATTACTGTTACAATTTTGGACTAAGAAAAGCAAGTACAAAGATAAAAGCAGACTGTCAGCAGTGACAGAGAGTTGTTTCCCTCTATTTCTGGTTAGCTGGAGACAGATCTCTGCGAGCACTGATGCTCCAGTGACAAATTCAATCCATGGGCCAGGCTTGTTCTATCACGTCATGCTCCTGAACGCAGCTTTTTGGGGCAGAAGTTCTTGGGGGTGGCTCCTGCAGAGAGGCCACTTCATTTCCTCTGTTGCTGTGTAACAACCAATTTTAGTAACATGCATGATCCCAGAGCTTTTGGTAAACCTGGAGTTATTCCAGTCACTGAGTCAGCTCTGGCATGGTTCAGGGCCTGGAAGGGGAGCAGATCCCTTCAGATAACCAGTGTCTATTCCTACTGCTTCTTACTCAGCAGCGGGATTTTGCCAAACTGTCTGACCTTTTACAGGAATTTTAGCTGAGTGAGAAATACACGAAGTTACAGCAGTTGTGGTGTAAGTTGGAAGCTTCCAAGCATGAAGCAGGGTGTCTGTCTCTAATGTAACATTTAGAATATTTACTGTATCAAAGGCAACCCTTTTTTCCTGTTCAACCTGAGGAGTTTTTTTCATACAAGATACAGATAGAAATTGAAATCTGAGGCCATTTAGGTGTTCTCATTTCATATGGCAAACTCGGGGCTATTGATGGATAGCCGACTTAAGATTTTAGTATTTTCCAGTACTCTATTTAAAAGTTCTAGGAAAAAAGAATCAAACCACTCCCCCCACCACAAAAAAAAAACTCCAACAGGAAGAGGATTTTTACCTTGCTCTCTATTCCAAGGAAGAAATTTGTTCTCCAGAGCATCAGTTTCTGAGCGTGCAGCCTTCATCTCTGTCTCTTTACATACAGCTCTGTACAACAAATTTGGTGTGTTCTTTTTTATTCTTGTGAAGCATTAGACACAAAATGAGGACAAAAGGCAGTTACAGAATTTTTATCTAATATGTTTAGATTTGTGCCTCTATTCAAAGCACAGACATCAAGTTTTTTAGTTCCTTTTGCAACAGTGAATTGCAGGCAAAAGTACAGTTATAATTGCAGCAGTTATCTTCCATGGGAGACCCTTATCATATTAACATATTGAAGTGGTTTTGATCTGTTTTCTATCTGAATCCCGTGGATCTTTATGCATACATAATGATTACTTGCATAAGAAAATCCATATCATTCTTGAATCAGGCTTCAGCTGCTGAGTGCTGCATTTGATCTGCTTCACCATCAAGTTCCTCACTATTGATGTATTTGATTTTGGAACTGGCATCTCGGGAGCCTGGCACTTGCCAACTTAATTCAGGACATGGAAGCACAGAATGGTTTGGGTTGGAAGGGACCTTAAAGATCATCCAGTGCCACCCCTGCCATGGGCAGGGACACCTTCCACTATCCCAGGCTGCTCCAAGCCTCGTCCAGCCTGGCCTTGGACACTGCCAGGGATCCAGGGGCAGCCACAGCTTCTCTGGGCACCCTGTGCCAGGGCCTCAGCACCCTCACAGGGAACAATTTCTTCCTAATATCTAATCTAAATCTCTGCTCTTTTAGTTTCAAACAGTTCTCATGGGGTTTATTTGCTGGTTCATGCCCCACACTGCAGAAGAAAGGACTCTGCAAGGGTCGAGGCACTGCTCCAGCAGGAAGGCTGAGGAGCTGGTGAACATTCCCAGCGCAGACAGCAGACTGGATTTTATCCACAAAAAATTCCCCAGGAGAACTTCAGACCACTTGCTTCTTAAACTTTGAGGAACTTCTGGGTTCGATCAAGCAAACAAACAAACCCCCAAGAATTAGAATTATTCACTAAATAATATGAAGTTCTTGCCCTGCTTTTTTGCGCAACACTATTTTATAAAAGAAAGCTGTAACTTCCCATTCCCTAATCCCTATTTGCTTTGGAGGCCTGGACGCATCCTTTTCAGCTCCCTTTTCAGCTCATTTGCGTAGCAAAGCAAGCGATTAGCACACAGCTACAGCCTTACAAGAGCATTAGCACGATTTAATGAATAGTCGTGGAAGTCTCCTACAAGGGACAAGAAGTTGTGTGTGCTCCCGCACGCTGCGCAGGTCCTCCCGCGCACAGCCAGTTCTGCCTGAGGAACATCCACAGCTCCCTCAGAGCATGGAACTGGAGTGGCCATGAGCACATTTCCTGCAGCATTCAGAAGGGAAAATGATGGAGGATGTAGGAGAGATCAATATCCGTGCAAAGTGTGCTGCTGTTCAGTTTTCAAGCTTTCCCACAAAGTCCTATATGGATACATTCTTCTTGGAACTAAAAAAAATCAGAAACACGGAATATCCTGAGTTGGAAGGATCCACAAGGATCATCGAGTCCAACTCCTGCCACTGCACAGGACAACCCCAAATATCCCACCATGTGCTCCTGGAGCTCTGGCAGCCTCGGGGCCGTGCCCATTCCCTGGAGAGCCTGGGCAGTGCCCAGCACCCTCTGGGGGAAGAACCTTTCCTGATCTCCATCCTAACCTTCCCCTGTCACAGCTCCAGCCATTCCCTGGGTCCTGTCCCTGTCACAGGGAGCAGAGATCGGAGCTGCCCCTCGGGAGGATCTGCAGCCCCCAGTGAGGTCTGACCTCAGTCCCCTCTTGTCCAGAGCCCTTAACAAATTGAACCCTGGTTTTAATGAGCGCAGACAGAAAGGTCAACCCTAATGGACCTAAAAGTACACCCAGAGGATTGTTTATATAGCAGAAAATAGTCATAAAATCTTTTAGGTTAGAAAAGATTTCTAAGATCCTGAAGCCCAATCTTTGCCCGAACACCACTGTGCCCACTAAACCACATCAGGGAGCCCCATGACTGCTCATGTCCTCATTTACAGGCAGATGGAAATGCAGGGGCTGATTTACAGCTCTGCCTGCTTCCATCATATCCCATAGGCAGGAGCAGGGAAGTGGTTGTCCACCAGCTGGGAAATTCAGGTCACCACGGGCACAGAGCTCTGTGTTCCTACAGCCAACAACTCCAACACACAGCCACAGCGGCTTGGACTGGCTATCTGCATGCACATGGATCACAGCTGGATGAAGCTGGATTGACAAGAGGCACATCTGGTTCTGCGGCTGCACTGCCCTCACCTGTGGCTTGTGAAACAGAGATGATAAAAACAAGGTTTACAGCGCTACTTAAAATTACGCTGCTAATGAGCAAGTTAGTCATGCCCTAAAAGTTAAAAATGTTTTTTTTTTTCTGCGTGAATAGAGTCTTTTCCACTGGCTGTTTCTTACTGTGTATAAATAAATAAATAACTAAAAAGAGCTGAAGTGGAAAAAAAGCAGTGTTCTGTTTTCGGCAACTATGACTTGATTCTTTGCTGCCATGGCTTCAGCAAGGCTAGAAGGAAGTAGATGGGCATTCATGTGTGAGAAAAAGCCTATGTTTTTAACAGAATTAGGCAGCTGAGCTCATTTCCACCCCATTAGGATCACTCTATGAGACAGTGCTGCCAATGAAAGCGCAAGAGATTAGTTTTCTCCTCAGCAGCTTAAGCAATGCTCTGGGCACCAAATACAGATCACGACACTTTTCAGGGATATTGCAAAGCTCATGCAGGGAACTGATCCAGATCCTGCCTTTCAATTTCTCAGCAAAGCCATTTCCACACAAACACACCACTGTGCTCTGAAAGAGTTTATTTGGAAATGGAGAGAAGAGAAAGGAGCTAGATGCTTATTGGAAATCCATTTGCTGGAACTGTGTTAAGGAAAGCTAAGAGTTTCTAAGAAAAGGTCTGTTAATAGGTTACTGAAACATTCCAATAACTGCTGCCACAGCTTGGCACCACAGGTCTGCAAGTTGTAACAGCATTTATGGTGAGACACACTTTCGTTCATTTAATATGCCATTGAATTTATATAAAGAGCACACCTTATTCTCAACCTCATTTTCCTCTAATATTCCTACATACAACAAGTGCTGAAAAAGTCAGTTGGATGGCTGGTTGTTCTCCAGCTGTTAATGATTTCCTCCTGTTTAGAGTAAAGGGCGAGAAAGAAGGGCAGAGAAAAAATAATTACTGCTTGGCTATTAAAATAACAATATTCCTACCGGAGATGTGTTAGCATTTGCTCCCTAGGTGGTTATAACTTATCCTGGGAAGCAGAGGAAGAGAAACGTCCTGGATCTCCAAGTGGCATCCATTCAGTTCCACTCCAGATTTACAGACAAAACCACTTTCTCTTCAATCTCCAGAAAATCTTCCTCATCTTCAGAAAATCTCCTGTGAAATTTAAAACTGAAGAGCGCCACAGCTGCAAAGTGAAGTGCGTCCAGTTAGAATGAAGACACTCAGAACCCTTCTGTGAGGATTGTCCATTTTTCTCATGATTCAGGAGTAGCAGCCAGTCCTTTTTTCATCACACACAAGGAATCTCTGTATGATGGGGACAAACTGATTCCCTGGCCTTGATGACATCTGGAGGGATTTCCTCTCCACACCATTCCATATCGGCAGAAAACAATAATAATAATCACAGGAAAAACAACAGCAATAATAATGAAAACCCAGTAACAACAATCCCAAAATCTCCAATTTCTAAGGCTGGATAATTGCTTAGAGCAACGTAGAATATGCCATAACCATAAGAATGATAAGGTTAGGCAAATGGGGAGTCCTCAGGAATGTGGTTGGAAATTGAGCTGGGGGAAAAGAGGACAGAGATGCCAACTGGTTCCTTTCCCCAGTTATTCCCCTAACCAGACCAAGAGATGTTGAAATTCCTGCAGCTGAATTCTGGCGGCAATGCACTCCAGCAACACATGTTTATGAAGGGTCTAGATAGAATTTATGACCAGCTGTTTAGTTCTAATTTCATGCTCATGTCCTCCTTCCGCCAGGGTGTTGAAGTCAGCAGTGCAATGCCATTAAGGCCATGGATGGTTAGCTCTTATGGGAATGTACATATTTGAACAAATGTGCATTTCCAAATGCTACAGACACTTGTCGGGGTAGTGGAGGACAGATAAGAGTTTGCTCTGAACAAAATCAATGCGCTGTGTTTAGCCCAATAATTGCCCTTTTCCAGGACGTGCTTGCATTTTAGTTCAAACAAAAATAAAACAAAACAATTTTATGCCCGAGGGAAGTGCGAGGGGAGCAGAGTGGGACGGGCAGGGCCAGCATTTCTCTAACACCATTTTTATCTGATCAGCCTGACACTAAGAAAAGACCCTTAAAGGATTTTAATAGAGGCATTATGTAGGAGAAAATACAAATAAAACAGCTCTTCAGAAACACTGTCAAGCCTATAAAAAGTGTAGCTGCTACCCAGCCAAGACTCTCAGTGTAATCTGAACACACAGCAGTGTCAGGATTACAGCAGTCTGGTTAATACCCCCCAGCAGACATTTTTTAAAGTCTCATTGAAATCCAAGCCATTTTCTCAGTCCAAGAATAACTCTTTAAATACAACAGTCTTTTTAAAAATTATTATTTAAATGCAGCTGGATTAATTGCCTGCTCAGAAAATGACTCAGTGCTACCCAATTCCAAACTGCTCTTAATACCTATAATCTCCCTGCTGTCATAGGGCCCCACTGCACATCCACAGTTTCTATCATCAGACATAGAATCATGGAATGGTTTGGGTTGGAAGGGACCTTAAAACCCATCTAGTGCCTCCCCTGCCATGGGCAGGGACACCTTCCAGTATCCTAGGTTGCTCCAAGCCCCGTCCAGCCTGGCTTTGGACACTTCCCGGGATCCAGAGCAGCCACAGCTTCTCTGGGCACCCTGTGCCAGGGCCTCACCACCCTCACAGGGAAGAGTTTCTTTAGGCCCTGGAAGGGGCTCTGAGGTCTCCCCAGAGCCTTCTCTTCTCCAGGTGAACACCCCCAGCTCTCCCACCCCGGCTCCAGTCCGTGGAGCACCTCTGTTGTCTCCTCTGGACTTGTTACAAGAGGCCCAAGTCTTCCTTGTGCTGAGAGCCTCTGAGATGGATGCAGTGCTCACACAGTGCTCCTTCTCCTTCCCAGCACCTGAGCTGGCCAGGAATATCCATGTGCTGGGCAGAACCACCTCCCCTTGTGCTGGCAGAGCAGACACTGAGCAGTCGGATGCAAGCTCCACTCTCAGCTTCTCTCCCTGCCCCATGAGCAGTCCAGGATTAAGTGAGAAGTCTGGCTTTTTATCACAAGGAAGTATAAGATTGGAAATGCCAAAAGTTCTTATGTGAGGGCTGGCATTTCAGCTGATGAACTAAATAAGGCTGATTTAGGGTTATTTCTACCTGGGTATTAATTTCTGCTTGTAATAGAAGCACCAGACATGTGCTGTCCAGTGCAGCTGAATGCAGCTTTATTTCACGTCTCAAAGCCATCTCCTAGCAAGTTGGATTTGTCACATCTTGGATAGGAGGATTATCTTCACAAGAGTATTACCCCTGTAGCTGAAAATTTCTGGTTCTTAATTTCTGTTTCTTCTTTCTTCATACCTACCTTATTTTCTGGCTGACGGACTGTACACACACAGTACACTGTGGGTTTTAGCTGTTTGATGTTATTGCCTCCTGTTTGTGGAAGTCATGCTCAAGCTAGTTTTAAATTGCCTGTTGGAAGCATATCCCAGAAGAGAACGGGATCCAACAGGAAAAAAACAACCCTGCATTTAATGAATTTATTCAGCGACATTTGTAGCATTTATGGAGTTTAAGTGGCTGCACTGCTAAGGATGCACAGTCCCTGCATTTGAGAGCTAGGCTGGCACGAATAAGTACAAAGCAGACTGGAGAGGTGACAAGCACCTTTCTTTGCACCCTCATTCCTGGAGATTAAAATCTCCTTCCTTTAGGAAGGAACAGAAAGAAAGGAAGCCCTTTTAGTAAGTGATCAGGTGTGCGTGTGCTTTGACAGTGGGGAAACTCTTCATGGCTTCATAGTTTCACCAAATTATCCCCAAAGTCTGTTGTGGTTCCAGTGCTATGTTCTCATGCCCCTTTGCTTCAGATATAAATGGATTAAGCAATAACATTAATTGATATATTTATGCATGGGCATGTAAAAAAGGATTTCACACATTCTGAGATTAACTGCAAGGGTGTCAGGCCATCTAAAGCTTGGATTTTGCATGAACCTGATCTTAGATGTGGCACTTGGGGACATGCTTTAGTGGTGGGCTTGTCAGTGCTAGATCAACAGTTTTACTCAGTGATCTTAGAGGGCTTTTCCAACCTTAATGGTTTAGTGATTCTAAGATTCTATAACAACATTTCTTGTACCTCATCTGACACAGGGACGCCCTTGTTTCAGGGGTTGGCACTAGGGTGTTCCTAGTTTTATTAGGTTGACACCTATAGCCCTTAACATCAGTGGTTTTAAGGAAATCAGTAAGAGGGGAGATCCTGCATGGCACCAGGGTTGTTGCTTCGCTCTCTGTTCCCAGGCTGATGCCCTGGGAGTGGAGGTTGGTCACATTCCTCTAATGAGGCAGCCTGTGAGGGCATGACTGATTCAAACTGACTCTGATGAATTCATCCCAGCCAACTGCAAGTCTTGTTGCAGTAATACCTTTGACAAAAACTGGAGTTAAACTGCTCTGAGTTGCTACAGAAATCTCCTTATGCTGCTTCCTGTATAATAACATTAACTGGTGCAGAAGTTGCTGTGGGAGTGAATAAAGAGATTTGTGCTCTATGGGTAATCTATAATCTATAATCTATAATCTATAATCTATATCTATAATCTATAACTGTTCTCAGGATTTTTAACTCCTTAATTAACCCTAATGTGACCAGCTGGCTTCCTATTAAATACACATTCCTGGGATCATCTTTACCACACCCAGGCAGCACAGTCAGGAGTACTACAGAGTGTGAAAATCACATTCTGACATTCCCATCATAGTCTCAGTGTGAGAAAGAACCACTCTTTCTGTTTTGCTTTAACTTTCAAATAGTTGATGCTCGGCACAGTTATTTAACAGAAGTCTCTTCTGTGTCAGTATGATGACAAAGGTCATCTTCTGAGCCAAACATATAAATTTTGATTCTCATTTAAAATGAGTGTCGTGGGCCCCATGGTTTCCTTTCTGTTGTATTTGGGGATGGCAGCCTCTGGCTTTCCCCCTGCAGCATCACAAATCACTGCAAACATGAAAAATGGAGGGTTCTAACGTGGAACAAGAAGCCAGAAAAAAACTCACCAGAACTTAGTTCACTCAGAGTGTCTGAGTGGTGCCTGATGCTCCTGCTATGAATTGTAACTTACTTCAAGGGGTTTTCTCAGTTTTTTTAACATTTGCATGTCAGTTCAAGCAACTGCAAATTCTCTCTGACACTCATTGCCATATTGCTACCCATTATTACATAAAATCTTCTTTTCATACAACTACTGAGGTTGACTTTGAAAACTAAAGAGATTTTTATTTTTTTTAACTACACTTTATTCAGAAAGTTATTTTTCCTGGCATTTGAAAATACAAGAGTGTATTTTTCATACTTTATTGGCTGTTGTTTGGCCTTCATTTTCCATTGGAAATAAGAAAATAAAAGTAGACAGTTCTTTCCCCATCCATCTGCCATTTTCCCCCAAGATCAGATCACTGGATTACATCGTGTGTGCTTTTGGACAAGGTGCTTCACCAGCACTGGCTGACCTGGATTAATTCCCCATCACTGAGCTGATACTGTGAGAGCATTGGGGGAAGAAATGAGGTTTACGATTCCTGATCCTGATTGATCTTATACACTGTGTGTCTTCTACATAGAAAGCACCACCACCACTCTGTGGCTCCAGGAAAAAAAATCTTTTCTGTCTGGAAGTGCTGGAGGGTAAAACAAACAGAAGGCACTCATGCATGAGCACGAATGCCAGAGCAGAGATGAAGGGCAGCACGATTTGCTGAATTCATTCACTTTTGTGTCTGAAAGCCACCACTGCCATACATCCTGTGCCTATGTTCAATATGCCTTGTTGGGATAATGGGACGTCAGCCAGGACAGAAAGGATTCCAAAGCTCTAATTTTCTTCAGTGCTGAAGGCAGAATATGCCGTGCCATTTATGTGAGTTAAACTGGTGTACAAGGATGCTCCAACTGGCTGACAAGGATGCTCCAGAGCAGGATTTCTAACTGAAGAAGATAGGCTTGGCCTGTTTTCCATGTGGATTCATGAAGGTATTGGAAAACTTAGCTGAGGAAGAACACAACAGCACACATGGAGATGCAGGCTAAGCCTGCAGACACACTGCAGTGGGCACATGCTGGATTTGCCCATCGTGTGTGGTGGGTACCCAGCTGGTGAGCTGTGTCCAGGCATTTGCTGCTGCCTGGAAATATCCCAGGCACTATTTGGGGGACAGATCACAAATTAAAACCCCAAACCTTGTTCTACTACAGGAAAAAAAATCCCCAGTGTGTTCTGCAGTTCATCATCCTGTAAAGCAGACACATGGAGTGTGTCGCCCCTTATTTCACCAAGAAGCCTGTTTAGTTGTTTAAGTTACAGCATGAAGTTATTCTACGTTTTTACTGCTTTTTGCTGCTTTCTCTTCACATAATTGCTGAGTGAAATAATTCCATTTGGCTGATTGATTCAGGAATTTGACTGTCACATTCCAGGCATGACATTTGAAAACGCATGGTAATGGACTTGAAATGTGTTGCTGTAAGTTTTAAAGTGAGTTTTTGGAATGTTGAGGTGGAGCACTAATATCCCTTTGGGTAAAATCTATTGCCCCTAGAAACAATATTTTAAAGTTCACAAATATTCATGACTGCCTTCCCCTTGTAATTGCATCACGGAAAGAAAACCAATGTGCTTTACGGGCTGGTTGGAAAGAGCTTTGCAAAGATTTTTACAACAGTCTGTGACAAAAGACAGAAGTAGTTCCAGAGCAGATGAATGGCTCAAACGCAGTAAAGATCCAGCTGCAGTGGGCTGGAACTCCTGTGCTCCATCTCTGCCTGGTGTCACAGTGGCTTTCTGGCCCCATTTCTGGCTAGCCCTGATGCCCCTGGGAGTTCAAAGCACAGCATTGCTCTCATCTGTGTAGAGAAGAGTGTAGGGCTGCCCTAAGAGTGCAGAGAGCAGCTGGATTGCCTCCCCGACCTGTTTGTGACAGGATGGTTCCTCTTAGAGCTGAGGAAACAGCAACTGGTCAAAAATGCCAACTGGGAGTGCAATTATTTAAATTCATCGTTTTACTTCACACGTTCATGCTGTTAGTGGGGCTGTGGCTGTGACTGAGGTCACCTCTGATGAGCTTTTAGACTGAGAGCTGTGATCACTGAGGGCACCGTTTGCAAGCTGAACTGTGGTCTTAATGTCCCTGCCACACAGAGCACAGGAACCATTATCCCAGTCCACTATTCATGACAAAATTATCCTGCTGGAATTTTAAGATTGCAGTAGTGTGAATTTTCATGTTTGAGGAACTCAGGCCGTTTTTGTCTGGTGACTGCACAGCAGAGCTCACCTTGTGAATGGAGAGGAGCACCAGGCGACTGCTGGCTACACCTGCCTCCCAAAAGGGGTGCAAGAGCCTGATTCCAGGTGCTGCACTGCTTGTGACACGTGCAGCAAAATGAAAATGATGAGTCTGTGTCCCACAGTGAAAACAGGGTTGGCAATTAAAAATATCTTTGTTTTTTTTTTTTTTTTTTTTCTTGCAAGCAGAGCAGGAAAAACCTTAGTGAGGAATGAATACAAACCAGCAAAATGACACTTTCATGGTCTCTTCACCACCACCACCACGTTTTAACCTCTTCAATAGTGCTACAAGTTAGAGGTGGAAATTGTGTGTTTGCAACTTTAAGTGGTGATAAATCACTAATCATACCAAAAATTACCAAGCAGCTCAACTGATATAGAGGAGACACAGTTTCTGCAGACTGTCACTCCTCAAGGACAAATAATGTGTTTTACAGGGAATATGCTTCAGCCAGAATAATTAGGGAAAATATAGATGAGAGCTGTATATCTGATGGAGTTACCCTCTGCTGTTGCTCTCAGAGGGCCCTCTTGAAAATCGGATCTGTAATGGATGTTACGGAGATTTGAAAGAAAATTTGAAACATGCGACTTTTTATCTGCTTTTGATGTTACATTCAGCTGCTTTCATCTCGGAGGATAAAAGTAATTGAACAATAATCCCGAAGAGAGTCAAATACACAAATCAATAAACTGCTCTCACAGGAGAATTTATTTTGATGAGCACACTGGTACCTCACACTTCCCCAGGCTCTGAGGTTTCCATTAGGTGGTCTTGTTCTCTTTAACGCAGATAGTGTGCCCTGACTGGGAACATAAACAATGAATGAGGCAGATCTACTCGCTGAGTATCACCAGACAAGAACAGCTTTTTGCCTCCTTTGAGTGACATCCTAAATCTTAATTGAGTGTTAAAAGCTTGGCATTATCTTTATTTTTGTGTTCTTTTGGGAAGTATAATGAAAGCCAAGGGCTAGTGCTTCCATTAGACATAGTGAGAATGCAGGCTGTTGTTAGGCAAGATCCCTCTGTCGAGTGTTTTCCTACCTTGTCTGTGATGTATAGAGGAATTTTTGATCTTTTGTATTCCTTTTCTCTGCAGCACTTGCCAGTGATTTTTGATTTTTTTTTTAATCTCTTATGATTTATTTTTCTGAATTATTTATATGAATGCTTTAATAAATACAGGATGGGTCAGGTTGGAAGGGACCACAGTGGCTCATCTGGTGCCACCTCCCTGCTCCGGCAGGGCCATCCCAGAGCACAGGGCACGGGACTGTGTCCAGTCAGCTCTGGAATATCCCCAGGGAAGAGACCCCACAGCCTCTCTGGTCTCTGCTCAGGGCTGGGCACTGCCCAGGGCAGAAGTTGTGCCTCCTGTGCAGGGGAATTGCTGGGCTCAGCCCCTGCCCAGGGCAGAAGTTGTGCCTCCTGTGCAGGAGAATTGCTGAGGTCGGTCCCTGCCCGTCCCTCTGGTGCCACTGCTGGGCCCCGGAGCAGAGCCCGGGCCCTGCTCGGAGCCCTCCCTGCAGCCAGGGACAGCCAGGGCCGAGGGCCCCTCTCAGCTGGGGCTCCTCTCGAGGCTGAGCAGCCCCAGCTCCCTCAGCCTTTCCTGGGCACGGAGATGCTCCAGGCCCTTCCTCAGCCCCGCAGCCTCCGCTGGCCCCGCTCCAGGAGCTCCCTGGCCCTGCTGTGCTGAGGAGCCAGAGCTGGGAACGGCACCCCAGAGGTGCCCCCAGGGCAGGATCATCTCCCTTGGTGTGCTGTCGAGGCCTCAAGGGGTTTAGGACAGTTTGGCTCTTCCGCTAGTGCTCACAAAGCCACTGTTTCATCAACTATAGAAGCTCCTTCTGCCAGATCAACAAGTCGAATGGCAAATATTTTTATTTTTTAAAATGTTTGTTGTTGAAGAACAGGATTCTGAAGGAACATTGAGAATTTCTCCTGCAGGTAGCACAGACATAGAAAGAACCCACAGTTACAAATGAGAGAAAATCTGTCTGCAAGAGCAGTGCTTTTTTCTGGTGCTCAGAATAATTGAACAGCCCTGTGACTGTGTAGGGAAAGCCTCTCTTTTACTCACTATTTTGATTACCTTATTTATTTTTATAGAGATAATTTATGTTTTATCAGGGTCTAGCTTCAGTGTTAGTCTAAATCTTCTCCATTTAGTCCATTTGAGGATAACAGCAAAGCACACAGAGGAAGAGATAATAAAAATAAATGCATGTACGTGTTAGTAAAACAAACAATTAAAATAAATATTTTATTTATGCATAATGAAATAAATTTGTAAAACCGGAGGTTTTACTTTTGTTTGGCAAAAACCAAGTGGTTTACCTGCTTTCTAATCTCACTTTCATTAGCATATTTAATTATGCTATTGTATTTAATCATCAAAATTCTCAGTAATATACATTTTGTTCCCAGCCATGGAATGCCACTGCTATGTGTATCCATGATAGATGTTTTTAATAAAATCAGTAATTACCCTTTATTGTTCTTTTAAATTGTTATTTTTTAAGTGTGTTAGGGCACAACAGGTTTGGAGTATAAGAGAAAGCAAGCTCTCATTTTGCCATTTCATAATACAATGAAAAAAATTTCCTTTACATAGATGCTAATAAACCTTTTTTAAAAAGCAGTGCTTAATTATCTTGAAGTTGTTTACCAGTGGAGTTTTGGCAGCTCAGCTCTGGCTGCAGCAGTGCTGGGGCAGGTGTTGGGAAGGCTGTGCTGGCAGCTCAGGTCCTACTCTCCACAGCCTGTGCTTCCCCTGTGACCTTGGCCAGCACATGGATTTAGTCTGGGAGTGTGACAGGCACATTTTGAAACAAATGGAGGGGTCCAGATAGATCTGGGATCCATTTAAGGGCGTTGGGGTTGTTTTAAACTTGTTTTGTTTGGTTCTGTTTAGCAAAGTAGAAGTCTGAGATTAGAGGATGTTTTATGGAATTTGTAATGTATGAAATATTTTCATTTTTTATATGTATTTTCAAGTCTTGGGTTTCTTTCAGTGCAGAATTCTAAGTAAAATTTACGACTGAATCTAAACCAGATCAATTAAAAAAAATGAAGAGGATTTGCAGTTAACTGAATTTAAATGATTATGTTAGTTGTGGAGAGAGCTCAGTGCTGGCTTACCTAACCACATACTCCATTATCTAATTTATTTCCTGTTTCTTTTATAGTAGATTCATCAGCGTGGCAGCATTCCTCCTTCTTTATTTCTCAGAGAATGTCCTAAAATAGCCTGGTCTAGTTTATCAGCTGTAATGACACCCATTTCTTTGTACATGGCTTGAGCTTCAGCTGACTGGCGGCATCTCACAAACAGGTTGTTTGTTCTCTGGTGATTTTATTGTGTCAATCTCACTCCTGTCTTCTCTGTTGGAAGTCTTTCAGAACACACCTTTCTGTATAATTGCCTGCTTTCAGCTCTGTCTGCACTGCTTTTGGACCAGCGATGATACCTGAAGTGGTTTAAAAGAAAGCAAAAATTAGATCCAAATATTAGGGAGATGTTCTTTCTGCAGAGAAGGCCAAAACCAAAACACTTTCACAGCACTGAAAGACTGGTGAACTCTGTTTAATCGGTGTTTTCATCTGTCATGTCTGAAAAGGTGTTTATCCCCCATTTTGGCTCAGAGGCATTGAAATGTGATGGGCAGCAGCTGTGAGAGCTGCGAGGCTCAGCAGAGGAACTGTCACAGAAGGACACGTTGCACTTCAGGGATGGACAGAGTTGTCCATCACTCGGAAATGTCTGTGCATGGGACAAGGCTGTGGGAGGTGTTTGTGGGACAATTCATCTGTCAGGATCTCTTTGAAGAGATGAGCAGCACACACTGTGCAGGGGCTTGGTTTACCCTGAACCACCACACACACGTGAATTTTGCATTTAAGGTAAACCTCTTGATTATTTTTGCTCTGTTTGCCTTGCTACGTTTTTTGATAGCAGGTGCGTTTTCCTAGACTTGTTTCATCCTGTGGAAATTAAGGGAGGAACATGAGGAATAGGGAATAAAGGAAAGAGAGAGAAGGCTTCAGCTTTTATCTAATACCTGGAGTAAAATCCTTGTCGGACGCATTTCTGTTTGGTTTTCCATCCGTAGACCAAGAACACTGTCTTTGAAAAACACAAAGGAACCCTTCTAACTGCTGGTTCAAGGCCAGGCTGGGTGGGGCTTGCAGCACCCTGCTCCAGAGGAAGGCGTCCCTGCTCATGGCAGGGGGCTGGAACGAGATTATCCTCAAGGTCCCTGCCAGCCCAGAGCTTTCAGAGATTCTGTGATTATGGGTTTTGTTGCTGTTGCTTGAAAAACGGCCACTGTTTCAATTTGTTGTGGGAGTGAAATATTCTGTGCACTTCTCCACTGCCAAATTTATATTTTGTAAACGCAAATGAATTTCAATATTTTCCTGGGCTACAGAGAGAGGCTGTACTGTTCTGGTAGCTGGGAGAACCTGGGTTTTGGTGGCCTTACCAGCAACCAGTGCACCCAATTTTCTCTTTATCTCCTCCCAGTCTGCCTAGAGGAAGGGCTGGGGACTTTACTGGGGTGCCCAGATTTGGGATGGCCTGCACTGGTTGGAGTGACTGCCTGATGACCTCAGTGTGGGTATGCAGAGGGAAAGGCAGAATTCATAGTTACATATATTTTCTCTCTCTTTCTGTATCCGAAAGCATCAGTTCAGGATTCACACAAAGCTGCTGCTCATTCCATGCTCATTTTTCTTCCCTTTGTGCATTCTCAGTCTCTGTAACCTGCTGCTGGGAAACAGAATTTAATCAGTGCACTGCTAATAAACTCTGCCTCCTGCTCTCCATAGGGTCAGGGGACACGGGCACAGGGCCCCAGCTGAGGAGGGACATCTGCACTCGCTTTCTTTACTGTCATGTCTTTACCGACAGCAGCAATTTCTTGCAATTAGGCTCCTGCAGCAGGTACTTAACCCAGGGCAGCAGCTGATTGTCTGTATTTAACTTCACTCCTCGACTTGAGCTCTGTGTTCAAACCCCAGTGTCCCCCCACGGCTTCCTTTCCTCTCTGTTCTTCTCCTGATGGAGGGTTACAGAGCTGTGACAATTGTTATTGATAATCTAAACCAACCTTTTCCTTTCTATGCCTCACCTTGAGAGAGAGGAGGGCAGCGAACAAAATGAGCTCTGCGACACTCAAGGAGGAATGAGCAAAACCGGCCTTAAAAGTCAGCTTTTCTGTGAAATTCTGATGGCAGGAAAAGCAGTCTCTGGACATTGTTTGCTCAACAATGTCTTTTTACCTGGACTGAGAACACAGATTCCACTGAAGGATCACTGGGAGAATTTGTTTCATTCAGGCTGCTTAGAATCATCAAATCATTTAGGTTGGGAAAGCCCTTTAAGATCAAGTCCAAGTGTTGAACCAGCACTGCCAAGCCCCACACTAAACCATGTCCCCAGGTGCTACACCTTACATGTGTTTTAAATCCCTTCAGGGATTATGACTCCACAAGTTCCCTGGGCAGCCCATTCCAACACCTGACCATCCTTTCTGTGAAGAAATTTTCCTCATATCCAATCTGAACATCCTCTGGCACAACTTGAGGCTGTTTCCTCTCATCCTGTCCGTTGTTCCTTGGGAGCAGAGCCTGACACACCCCCCCGGCTCCCCCCTTCTGTCAGGGAGTTGTGGAAAGCCAGAAGATCCCTCTGAGCCTCCTTTCCTCCAGGCTGAGCCGCTTTCCCAGCTCCCTCAGATACTCCTCACAGGACTTGAGCTCCAGACCCCTCCAGACTTGCACATCCCAAGTGTTCCAGAAAGGTTCCTGGCTGCTGAGTGTTTGCTGCAGCCCACCAGAGCAATGCAAGGTAGCAAAGCACCAGTGGGTGATGAGGTATTAAAAAATACTGTTCAGTCCTTGACTTTGATGTGAACGTTCAAAATATAATTAATGGTTCAACCAGGCTGAAATAAAAATACAGCATTTGCACAGTGAAATCCTGGAGACTGCAATTTTCCTTGCATGGGTTCAAGACTCGTTTCAGTAGATCCGTGGCAGCTGTTTCATTGCTTAAGCTTCTTAAGAATTTCCTTTTTTTTCCCCCTAAAGTCTCAGGACACAGAGAAAATTTTACTTCAGGTTACGCAGTTCACACCAATATCTGATCTCTTAAGTATTTGAATTGGGCCAGTGTGTTTCTGTCTTGCTTTGGAGGGTATCTTTGTATAGTTGAAGCTGAGATATGTATTAGCAGCTTTAATTCCACTAGCCAAGTACAAAGTTACTACTTTTCAGATATTTTCTTGCATTATTTGGAAGCTATCATTCCAAGAATAAGAAATGGAGAAGTTTGTCCGGTTTCAGATATCAGCACTACCAGGGAATTGTGGATGAATTATAAATTTTCCTTTTCTTTTGGAAGAAAACATTGTGAAAAAGGTGATGTTAGAGAGTCAGGTGCCAGGAATAGGTCCTACAGACCTTTTGAGACTGAATACTCACAGAGCTGACAGGCAGAAGGAATTATACAGAGAGGACAGTAGGACCACTGCCCTTTAATAACAACAATACAAAATCTCATCTTGGAAAAGGAGACTTCAATGGCTTCTGCCGCAGAGGAAATGAGTATGGCAACAGGAAAACATTTTCAAAATTATATACTCTCAGAATTCAGGAAAAAAAGAGATTGAAACCAAGAGAAGAAAACCAGAGAGAATATAAAGCTTTCCAGGGCCAGCTTCTATTTGTTGATTTAATTCCAGTATGGTTTCTTCCTCTCTGAACCTAAAATTTAAGTAGTTTTTACTTACTTATTCTCCCTCTGCTCAAGGATCTTGACGGCCACCAGATGTCAAATCTCTACACTTGCAGCCAGGGACACCTCAGGATATGGGTATTTGAGACCTGGTTTAGGACTGTCAGCCTGAGAACAGATGGTTCTTGTGAAAATGTGGTGTAGTGGCGTCTGCACTATGGTTTTTACCTTTTTGCTTTGTAACCCAAACTCATCTGTGGTTCTCAGGCTGGTTACTCTTTCCAGAGACTGTTTCAAACTGTGAGTGTGTGATGGAGCTCACAGCATTCACGGCAAAGTTTTGAGCAGAATTAGAATCTGGTTGAGAGAAGCTTCTAACACTCAGAGTTTGGGGTAGGAAAGGAAAGGGCAAATGTGGATGGGATGAGAAAGGAAACTAAAAACTGCAGGAAATCTTCCCTAGCCCAGCTTTGGGCAGAGGGCTTGGTGAGGTGATGCTGGATCGGGTTGTTCCTTACTCACAGATAGGGTCAGCACATCTGACATCTATAAACCAAACACCCTCTAGTTGCTGATTCACTCCACAACATGACTGATTTTAAGACAATAACTATAATTAAAAAAATAAAAGCAGTATAACATTAACATGGAGGTGAATTACCATTTTCAGCTGCATTATTTGTCTTGGTGTGAAATGTTTTTGCCATGTCTCAGCCACGCTCTGAGCTGGGCTCTGCAGTTGAGTGCTTGGTGTAATGCAGAGTTCAGCAGGGCAAATATCTGCATTTGCTTTTGGTTTTCTTTCCTCCAGATGCATCTTGGAATGAGGCTTGGGCTTACCAAGCCCAAGATGGCTTTTCCATTTCAGAGACTGAAAGTTTTCATAGAACCATTCTTTTGCTCACCTAATTTATCTGTACAACTCATCTGCAGAAACATAAATTTCGTGGCTTTATAGAAAATAAATGCCTAGCACCTAATGCTAAGTATATATGTGTATATTTATGCATAAAAATTTCCTAATTTCTAAATAATTTTTTTGTTATTTTCTGACATACAGAGTTAAAGACTCACCTTTAAGAGGTGTTTTCTGGGTGCTGAGGGATTGACATGATTTATAGGGAAACCCAAACCATTTGCTAGCTTTAGACCCCATGTCTTTTAATATCCATCCTATTTCCAGAGAGTCTGCACATGTGTGTATCTATATAAAGAAGCAGAATACTTTCCCATTGCCAGTCCTGAGGGGATTTTTAGCAGTAATACAGAATATGCAGGTTGTTAAAATGTATTTTCTGCTTATGCGTGAGTAGATTGAAGTCGGTGGCTGGTGCGTGCTTTACTTTCAAGAATTACTAGAAGGGTTTTTTTTCCCACTTTAATTATCTCTCAGAGAAGTGTGACTGGTATTCAGGAGTCCTTCCAACTTTTTTGTTCCCTTGAAAATGTTTTTTTCATAGGTTGAAGTAGTGAGAGAACATGAGAAGTGGGCAGAACCCTGAACTGTGCTATAAATTAAGAAACTTTATGTGAAATTACATATTTTCTGATTACCTTGTTCAGATACATATTGAGCAAAAGAGCAAATACAAGTTGAAGAAATGTCAGATAAACAAACTGACATCTGTAGAATTTTTATGATCTGACTTATCTCAAACACTGATTTTACTCACTCATCCTTCATTCTTTATATCTACATGTCTAGTGGCACATGCATTTATATTTTATATAAAGGGCAGAGTGTAGTCAGAGCGTTTGAGTTAGGCTGTTAAAAATAAATTAAGGAACAGCAGGTGAAAATGATTCCTCCACATGAATATTCAAAGTGTACCTCAGACAGATACTGTAGAAAGAATAATAAAGAGCAAAGAAACTTTGAGGGGACCAAGGCGTGGAGATGATCTGAAATTCAAGTTTTATTGGCACAAGGTTGAGATGACTCAGAAAACTTACTCCAAGAGCGGGAGGATCTGCTTGTACACCCCACTGCCAGAACATCCAAGCGTTTAAGAGATGCGGGGACACTGGGATGTTGGAAGTCCAGCAGCTGGACCCTTAGTCTTGATTCTTTCACTCTGGGGCTTCACTGTGAGCACAATGAGTTTGGAGGTGGCGGGAGGGTGTAGGGGCCATGGAGCTGAATTCAAAGCTGAGAGACTTGAGTTCATTCCTTCCCTGGGGGCCATTTCCTGTGTGTTTGCATCACTCAGGGCTGGACTCACCAAGGTCCTTAAGCACTGTCAAGTAGGCCATCAACTACTATTATTTTTTAATTTTTTTGGGTAACAATGAAGAAAGTGCAACTTCCCCTCCCCTTACCTGATGGAATCCTGTCCCCACGGTTGGATTCAGTGAGATCTCATGGGAATCAGGAGCACAACCACTGTTCAGGGCCTCGTGACAGGATATTTCCAGGCAAAACTCAGGAGCCAGAAAGCAGTTGTGGATCCGATGCTCGTTTCCCTACCACTTTATACATTCCACAGACAAGAACATCCAGAACTGTGGAGTGCTGGCATGCTCCACGCACGGAAGGAAGCGCATTAATGGATGGCTGCCTTGCGTAAACATCAAATTATATTTATATTTCTTCTCCTGCTTCCCAGATCCCGTGCACGGGCCCCAGAACGTGGAGGTCGTTGACATCCGCTCGCGGCAGCTGACGCTGCAGTGGGAGCCCTTCGGCTACGCCGTCACGCGGTGCCACAGCTACAACCTCACCGTCCACTACCAGTACGTCTTCAACCAGCAGAAATTTGAGGCAGAGGAACTCATCCAAACTTCTTCCCACTACACCCTGCGGGGGCTCCGGCCATTCATGACCATCAGGCTGAGGCTGGCCCTCTCCAACCCTGAGGGCAAAATGGAAAGCGAGGAGCTGGTGGTGCAGACTGAGGAGGATGGTGAGTTGTGGTGGGGTTGGGTGGTTGGGTTTTGAGGGAAGACTCATATTCCAGTTGTAAATAACAGCGTAACCCTCTGTCCCACGAGACTCGTGCAGCTTCTCTGGACAGTGTGTCTGTTTTGAGTGTAAAACTTGTAGATTTAAATGAATTCCATTTCACAGCCATGTTCTTGAAAGGGCAAAGATCCCTGAAGTGCTTGGGCATGGCAGACACCAGTCTGAGCAGCTATTAAAGAGCTGTAAGTTCAATTCTTCATGTTCTGAACCACCCAGCAGCTTTCTCTATCATATGGGCAAATGCAATCCTGGTGTTTATTGATTTTTCTTGTGCCTTCACAAAAAAAGTCATCCCAAAAAAATGTATAATTCCTTCCTTTCCAGAGTGTAGTTTTTCTTAATAATGATCTTCTGGACATCACATTTGATAGAGATCTCAGAAGCAAATTAAATTGTAGATATAAAAGAACAGTTGTGGATATAAAAGAACAGTTTTCTGGAGCAACTTATGGAAAGCTTCAAAGTGTTGTTATCCCACCTGAGCTATCTCAGACCAAGGACTAAGTTCCTCTTCCTGGGCTGTAGAAGTTGCTGTCCTAAGTTTCTCTCAGCTGAAAGTGGCTCATCCAGCCCAATAAATCACATGGGGAGACACAAAAGGATGGCAAACATTTCAGAAAAATGAGCAGGGTTTTTATCAGACAGGCTTGGGAGTGCATGTAGTTGGTCATCCCCTACAGCATTAAAATTTTGCTGGAGTAGGTGGATTTTTGAGCTGGCCTTGTAGCTGTAATGAAATATAAATCTTGCATTGTTACTTTACTAAGCAAATCAGTCTTTCCTATTGATAAAGGTGTGCAGCCCAGCAGCATCTCCATGCCAAGGTGCAGTCTGGCTGTTTAGGTGGAGAGTTCTGCTGTTGTGTGGGTGGAGAAGGACAAATTAAATTCCCTGCTGCTGCTCTGCTGTACTGGAATAAAATCATGCTGAAATTAGTGTCATATTTTCATGGGTTCTGATTTTATTTGTCACTTAGTGGTTCCATTAGGGTATTGTTATTTGAACCAAAAGTTGAGAAATAAGCCTTTCATATTGATAGTAGCTTGGTAATGGTAGTGCCTTGAGGGATTTTAATTTTTAATTGTATTTATTTATTTTTAATACTCAGCTTCCTGTCTGGTGGCCTTTTGGTGTGTCATGTGTGTGCAGCTGGAGCTGGTGGCAGTTTTTACCACAGTTTGTTGTTTGTTTTTTTTCCCTGCAGTTCCTGGACCTGTTCCCCTGGAATCTATCCAAGGAGGACCTTTTGAAGAGAAGATCTACGTTCAGTGGAAGCCTCCAAATGAGACAAATGGCATCATTACACTCTATGAGGTGAGAGGAACAGATTGTTGTCGAGGAATACGTGCCACAGGGCCCTTTTCATGTGTGTTTAAGCCAATCCTGAGCTCCGAGACATCTCAGCAGGTGCTAAAAAGAGCCTGATTAAAATAGATAAGAATCTTCACAACAGTCTGCTGCTACCACTGAAAAAGTTTCCCAGTTCAAAAAAGAGAAAGATTTCTTTCCAGTGTTTGCGGCAAAATGAGAGCCACACATTTCCCCATGTCTCAGGTGCCCTTTTTCCTTCTGCAGTAGCTCCAAGGTCTGTTTTCTTTCTTTTTTTCCTTCTTGAGGTAAAACACTGTTAGGTGTTATACCTACACGCTGTAACTGATTCCTCTTTGCCTTCCCACCCGTCACAGCACTTCCTGGAAATATCAGCAGAATGGAAACATCAAATCTTACCTCACAGTGCTCTTTTTGAAACTTTCAGTGATATGCTTGTCCATCCCAACAATTTCCCTGATGCCAAACAAAGTGTAGAGCAGGTAATGGGATGATCACTGACCATCCTGTGCTGGATGAGAAAGAAACATTTAAATGTGATCCCAGAGTGTATCAGAGGTGGTGTTTCTTGTGAAGGTGAGGAAGTGTTACTGCTGTCATGTGCTCCTGGTGAAACTCTCCATGATGTCGTGTACACCCAAATATGTGGAACAGAAATGCAAAAGGAGAGACTCTTTAGGGGATCATGTGAAATGAGAGTCCTACAAGAGAAGGCAAAGGCACTTGGATTGAATAGCAGAAAGTGGTGCACCAGTGCTGGCTGAGCGTGTGTCAGTTTATGGGTTCAGCATTTACCTCTGTAAGATTAGAGAAAGCGAAACATAATTTTGTTTTTATGGTGACATAAAACCCCTCACTGTGGCTTGTGCAGCATTGTCTGACACAGAGGGGCAAGAACCAATATTTCACTTTCTCTTTTGTGCTTTTTGTACAAACTCACTTTAGAAAAGCCACAGGTGAAAGAAGCAGATCTCCCACCATCGATGAGGTTCTCCCTGGGTTTCCTCTTCCCATCCAGCCCCTCCATTTGGGACAGGATGTCCTGTGACGTGTCACTCCCAGATCTCCTTGCTAGCTCTGGCTCTCTCTGTCACAGTCAAATGCAAAAAATCAAGCAGGTTTAACATCACTGAGATCTTACACTCCAGCATGAGCAATGGATGAAACTTTCTCCTTTAACTTCACTTTGAGGTCATCATTTGGCTCACAAAGGGTAGACTGAGTTTGATACAGCAACACTAAACAGATGAACAGAAGTTCTTCTTGATAATTTAGTGTCATTTGAGCTGGGCTGAAATCCTTGACTAAGTATGGAGTCACTGTTGGTCACTGTTGAAACACGGAAATGTGTGCAGGGTGCAAATCATCTGTCAGTGCTAAAGCAGAACTAACCCTCATCACTTCATGGTTTTTGCAGGTGTCTGTGTAAGGAATCAGGCACTAAACCTGGGCGTATTTTAAAGAAATTAACCTGAATAGAATCAGTTACGAGTTCATTTTTTTTCTGGCAACACAGGTGACCTATAATAGAACATATTTAAAATAACCCAAGTCAAATGATGCAAATGATGCAAAAATAACTCCTTTTAATTTTTAAAGAAGCAGTTTCTTGCTAAAATATTGCCTTGGGCTCATCTTGTTGAAAGGACTTCAGCAATCTGAGTAGCTTTTCTGGCTGAGCAGCTGCATGAGACACTTTAATGCCTGCAGGGTTGTGATGCATCATGACAGTGCCTTTGCCCCTGAAGTCATATCATTGCTCAAGTCTCAGCGGAGGCACAAACAAATTTTTCTTTTCTGATAATGACTCTCTGCATATTTGGCAGCTGGAGACAAAGAGAAGTCAAGGTGAATTCAAACTCTTCCTCCTTTTCCTGCTCCCCCTCATCTCCATAAGGATGAACATCCAAGCGCTAGAAACACCGTGAGAACCAGAGTGCCTGGAGGTTGTCATGAATGAAAATGTTGTCTTCTCCTGTCCCTTCTTCCATATGAGAATTCCTACAGAACCTTTCCACTGTCCATGGAACCCTGAGACAAGTCCATCAGCTGGAGATAAAAATACAGGAGAGCAGTTGCACATAACCTGGAGAGATGACCAGGGCACTCTCAGGGTGGTTTGCTCCTTTTGGAACGTGGGGATCCATGCAGATGGAACCCACACAATTCCTGTGCACGGTTACTGGTGTCACTGGGAATTCTGCTCTGTCCTGGGAGATTCAGTGATGTTCCAGGGAATTTGCACTGGAAACTCTTTACTGTTATTAGGGAGAACAAACCACAAAGGCCTGTGAGCGTTTATCAAAGAAAAATTCCCTGCAAAGTATTTATTAAGTATTATCATTTTATGAACTTGAGTTAGTGATGTCAGGTCCTGCATTACAGCTGGAAGTATCTGGCTAAATTCACACATAGGAATTGTGCAACTGAGAGTCAAACTCCTCTGGGCACAAACTCTCTTAATAAAAACAGATAAAACCCCACCTTCTCCTCCTAGGAAATAGTTCCCTCCTCACCATCACCATCACAATCTGATTCATTGTATCTGCATATTGTATTTTCCCTCTAATTCTGTTAAAAAAAATGTTGTGAGCTTCTAAAATGCTTCAAAATAATCATGCTGTCTATTCTATTTACATCCCACTTGCTTTCCTTTGGGACTGATTTTCTTCTCAGGTATCATTCTTGCAGCTCCCTGCCAGATGTCCCTATAACCCAAATTGCCATTGCAGTTTTCATATCCCCTGCTTGAGTGCCAACTGGGCTGGGATTCAGCAGCACAACCTTCAGCAAGTCTTTGGCAGCCAGAAGCACTAATTTCGTAATGACTGAATACTTCTAAAGAGCCTAAACAAAATGGAAGGACTTTAATGAACCTTTTTGACTTCTGCAAGTCTCTTCTGATGGATATTTTTCCTTCAAAATACCATTGTAGCCTTTTAACAAAGCAAGAGCGTTGCATTTAAAAGTGGTTCAAACCCCATCTGTGTTCAGTTGCAGAATTAATTGTTTCACTGGGTACAGAAACAGCTGGATTTTTAAACAGAGGGACCTTTTAGATCCCTTGTAATTGCAGGTCTCAATTCTTCTCTAATTGCAGTCTCTTTCTGGGGAGCAGAAACCTCTCGTTCAGGCAACTTGGAAAGCTCCGGGAATTAACAATCAGTTAATCAGTGCTGGAAAGATTAACATATGAGCTGGGTAGAAAGAGAGGATGGAACAGATCGTTCTGGGGTGCTGGGAAGCCCAGCAAAGCTCAGAGGTGTGTGGTGAGACAGGAGGTGTCAGTCTGTCTGTCCATCAGGAAAGGCAGGCGGGAGATGCACCGGCTGCTGTTGGAAGTAACAGAGGGAAGCCTTAAAGCCTCTAACAGGTCCCCAGGTGGCTTCAGGGGTGTAGGTACCTACAGGGGGCAGGCAGATCAGTCTGTGCTCAGAAACCCAGCTGAACAGCAGAGCTGGGCTTTGCTCGTACCTTGGTTTGGCTAAAATGCTCCACACAGATGGTTCTGCACGTGGTGCTCGTGTGAGAGGCACTATTACACTACTATTGTTCTTATTGTCTCTGGGAGCAACCCGAGTGGCATGATTTAATAATATTTCAGTAATCCTGCCCACAATCAGTCTCCTGGCAGACTGAAAGCAGCACAACTTGTTGAAATTTTTATTTTACGTTTTTTTTAACCCATCCTGAAAAGCTGCTCTGCTTTAAAATCCCTGATAATCAAATGCTGCTCATTGTCCTCACACCATGTGGGAGTTCAGCTTCAAAGCCTTTGTGTACAAAGACATGCAACAAAGATTTATTCCTTTTAATTTATTTTTTCCTAAGTGTGTGTAAAGTCAAACTACCATCAAACAGACTTACACTGTCATTGGGCTGCAAGGGCATTCTAATTTAAGGTCGTGGATCAGCTTTGGCACTAAAATTCTTCTGCTTTTAGATGACGTGAGGTTGTCTTAGATGCATGTTTTGTTCAAACTTGCATCTAGAAAGTTTAAATAAACAAAACTTATTTATATCTGCATTTTGCTGTTCTTTGGGCAGCTGAGAGCTTTCAGGTGCACTCAGTAAGTGATGCTTGCTTTTCCCTTTGTAAATACATTTTTTGTATGTATTCTATTTCTCAGAATTTTCAGGTTTTAGAGTATTTCACCCTTAAACAGGAAGAAAGAAAGAGAAACCCACGTATCACTGGTGTCTGAAATACTTGTCCCATCGCTTGGGGGAAGGCACTGTTAGAGGTATTGCAATCCTAACAGCATTTAAAGGGTGGATCTCAAATATTCGGCTCCTTGGCTGGAAAAAAGGCTCCCAGACTGTTGGAGTCCTTTCAGTGAGCCATGCCTAAAGGCAATGTTGAAACTGCAAACTGTCTTTTTAAACATTGTAAGATGCAGTCCTATAATCACTTATGTCCTCATCTTTAGGATTGTTAAGTCCCTGGTGGTTTGGGGTAAAAATAAGGATGCATTTGCAGCTTCTAACTAGCTAGTTTTGTCAGTCACTGTTTCTGAAATGCTATAAATCTCTATTTTGATGCCAGGAATAATAATACAAGGGACTTTCATACACAATTTCAGCTCTTTAATGGGATGCTTGGAGCCTAGTACATCTAATCCCAGTGGATTTGAGTTTAAATTGCACTTCAGAGGCTACAGATCCTCTTAGTTACCATGTAAAATTGCAGTCTGCCCTTCTTCATCTCTCCAGTTGCCAATATGCCATTCCTTCTCCATCACCTCACTCCCTTTTTCTCTGCAGGAGAGGTTGTTACACGCAGACTGCCTCTTCAGAGTGTCGTGCATAAGGTCAATATTTGTGGGATGCATCGTCTGTATTTATAAAAGGGTAGAAACAAATTTTTCCACCCTTGACCCCTGAAAGTGCATGCTTATTATAACAAAAAGCAGGATTATCTGGTGCGATAGCTATGCAGGGATATGCATCCATTTCTATTCACAGCCCTTTTCTAAGCTGTTCAGGAAACCTGATTTTTTTTTTTAGGATAAAATCTTTCCTGCTAAAAGGTGTTGCAAAAAAAAAGGTTTGCCCGGAAAAAGCTGCAAGGGTTGGGAACTCAGCTTGGCTTAGTCATTTCTTTGTTTATTTAAAGGATTTGGGGTTTTTTTTGGTTTCTAAGAGTGAAAAATGGCTCCCACAAGAAGGAAAGCAACAACCACAAAATCTCGCAACCAATTTATATAAAGCTCTACAGTCGAAACAGTGGAAAGATGACAATTCTCGGAAATTGCCTTCAGTGAGAAGTGGCTTTGAATGTTCCCATGAAAATCAATCATGTTACAGCTTCTCGATTGCATTCCGTGGATGCAGGAGACTCCTGGGATGGAGCTTTCTCACTTAAACTCGCTGTGTTGGCCCGTGCCACACACAGCTGGGGCTGCATTTAGCTGAACATCGGCAGAACATCCAGGAGATGCTGTCAAGGCTTCACAACACAGGCAATGCTCAATTAAAGATGGGATGTTGGGTCTGGCTTTATCGCTCATCTGCAGGGATGTTGTTGGGAATTATTCTCTGTTCATCTGCAGCATTAATGCTGTTTTCTTCTGACACCGGATTTTTAAGATGTAGTCTATTGTTTGTCCAGAGTCCATGAAAGCCAATTACATCAAGAATAAGGGGTCTCCTGCATCTGTGCCCTATTGCATTAGACTTCTTTAATAATCTAAACTAGCAATGGAAGTGTGTGGCCGTATATCCTGTGTTTAAGTTTGAAACTCTGTCAGCCCTACAGGAGGCTGTGTCACCCTCTCAGTGACATGCAAGGAAAGCTGTTCACATCTACCCAGCTCAGTTAGATCTGCAGTTTATGGCTCTTAGCACAGAAGTGCCCTGGAAGAGGGCTGAGCTGGCTGAAGAGAAATTGTTTATTTTATGCCACCTGACTGTAGTATTTACTGAGCACTTGGTGAACAGGTTGGTTAAACGCTGCCAGTGTTCTGGGCTCCACTTAATAAAGATTCAGGCCAGAATATGGGAAATGAACGGTGCTGATTGCACTGATTTATTATCATTTCTTGGCAATTGAGAAGGATGATAAATCTGAGCATTGCTCGCTCTCTCCGTAGCTTGGGATGCTGTGCTAGTCACAGACCCTGTGGCTCTGTTTCTAGAACAAGGCAGGGCTCAGTGAGACAGCCTTCCAGTGAAATTTGAGGATCACAAGGTCAAAGGAAATATCTTTCCCCCCACCCCACAACCAGTGGCATCCCACAGACACCTCCCCCACACCGCTGTTTAATAAATTTTAATTAACTAATAGGGCTTATAAGCTCCCGTCAGCACTAGAATTCGAGGATGTGCTTGAGTGACCCCCCTGCCACACACACAGGGCGTTCATTTATGGCGACTCCACTCATGCTGCAAGGAAAGCACGATTTACCTGTGTGCAGTAACACAGAGGGCAACAAATGCAGCTGCTGTTCTGGTGAAACAGGGTGGTTTTCCTTTCCCAGCATGTTTGGAAACATCGAATGCCGCGGCAGGACTGGGGTTAGTTGGAGCTGTGTTGATTTAAAGCTGCTGAGGGGAGCTAATAGGAATTAGGCTGGGCTCTGTCTGCCTGGCACGTCCCGGGGTGATGGCTCTGCTTGGCTGCTCCTGCTCCTCCAGCCAAGGAGGGCAGCAGCAGGGAGGATGCTCCAGATGCAGGCTGGGGGTTTACTCAGGGGTTACTCCCTGTTGGAAAGAGCCTGCTGTATTTTAGAGCTCCTGTTCCTCTCCATCCCGTCCCAGTTACTTTAAACTGAGGGAATGTTTAAATGGTTTCCTAATTAGGGATGCTTTTCAGAACAAGCACCTCAAAGAGCTTTTGAACAAACTTCTTCAAATTATATAGGATTCTTAACTGTGTGTTACTCGCTTGCTGTTGCTTGCAAGATGTGCTTAACTTGGGAGCATTTGTTAATGATGCTTTTTAAAATCCTATGGTTTCCAGTAACATCTTAGGGAGAAAATGAGAGGGTTTTTCTGAGAAACTCAGATGTCAGGGTTTTTCAAATGTATGACAACCTCCAGGTAAGTAGCATACTTGTGTTATAAATAGAATGAATCAACTGTTTTAAAAAAAAATTGCTTGATCAAGCTTTTCAGAAATAAAAGCATAATGTGGTCCCTTGAGCACAACAATTTCTTTGATTACCTTTTTATTGTTCTTTTGAAGCCAATAGGCATGCAGTGATATAAATCCCATGCAAATGAGAAGATATTTGGTTACAACAACAGTTTTTTTTTTAAGGAGCTGAATTATTTTAGTGTGCACGTTGCACTTTTTCTAAGCCAATAATAATAATAATAATAATATAAATGATAAGAACTGAAAAAAACCTCCAACTTATTCTTTCTTGTAATGAAGTTCAATTTTAAAACATCCTTTTGTAGATACATCAGCATCTTATCTTTCTGCCTTCCGGTACTTTTTTTTTCCAGAAAAAAAATACAATTTCACTCTTTTCTTCTTTCTTCTCTGTATTCCTCATCCAGGAGAACAGCTGATCCTTACTCGCACTTCCTCCATCTCATCTTTTCATGCGGCAGTGTACCTGTGCAGTGAAAGTACTACAAAGCTCTTTAACAACTCCATTTTCACATCTTGCAGTATTTTGTTTACCAAAATGTAGCAGTTAGCTAAGTGGTAGCAAACTGCAGATGCATGTTTGCACTTCCTTCCTAGATTGTTGTTCTTTTTTTTTTCTTCTCTGTGTTTCATCTTCAGTATTGTTTAATTTAGAAAATATATGCTACTGAATAATTCAGATGTGGTGGTGGCTTCATCCTGTTAATGGATGCACCCGAGGAACTTTGTGAAAGGGGAGAAACCAGTCAAGGTGATCTTTGCATCACCTTCAGAAGCAGTATGTATGTGTGGATGCATGGTTCCTCTTGGGAAATTCACCTTACTGCTGTCCTTTGTGCTTGTGTCTCCAGCCAGTCTTTATGCTCCTGCCATCCAGTGGACAGGATGGGTTTGGGTTTAGGTTTCTGTGCCTTGCTCATTTACCAATTTCTGTCACTTTGAGTCCCTTGCCTCCTTTTTTCCTTCTCCTTTTCCCTTCCCTGTTGGTTACTACTTTTCCCTGATCCCTGCTCTCCCTGCTTTCCAGGTGGGATCGCTGGCAGTGAGGGTGGGATGGCTTCCAGAAGGATGAAGGTTTTAGCACAGGGAGAACAACTTTTCCTTTTGCTCTCAATTCACCAGCTTTTGTCTGAAATTGGGAAAAGTGGCTTAGGGTGAGCTTGGATGCGGCTTGGAGCAACCTGGCCTAGAGGAAGGTGGCAGGGCTTTGGAATGGGATGATCTCTAAGGTCCCATCCAACCCAAACCGTTCTGCGAGGCAGACACTTGACTTGGAGAACAAGTGCAAATGCATAGCTTAAGATTCAAGTGACTAAAACTACATGATCTCACAATTGTCAGCAACAATAAGAGCTAAGACTGATATTTGATCTATAAATGTGGCCAAACCATTTTGTCCACAAGTGGGCCTTGCTCCTGCTGCTTTCTGGTGTGCAGCAGACCCAGCAGCTGTGTGTGATGCTGGTCACACCCCACTGCGTGGTTTGGGGATTTGTTCCTTGCCCACAGCTTTCCCTACACCCAGTGTATCATGGCAAACCACAATGAGGTGCTTTAGGCAGAGCTTTCATCATCAACGAATAACTGAGGAACAAGCATGGAGATTGAATAACCGCCTCAATGCTGCAGTCCTATCAAAGCAATTTCTATAGTTGTCATTTTCTGCTATTAAGCTGAACAATGAGGCTCTCCAATAAAATCATATGAAATAACAGCTCATTAAAAGCTCTCCTTAATATATAGCATGCTAATTAATGTCAGTGGGGTGCAAGCTTGAATGGCAGAAAAGACTATAATGTTTAGAAAGTAGGTAAAGTAAAAGAAGATATTTTATCATTAATGACCTTTTAGTAAACCTAATGAAATCTTTAATGGCCTGAATACATTACTGAGGCACTCCCAATTGCTTTGCTACCAAGTCCATTCTTCCTTCTTTTCTCACAGACTTTAAACTCGGCTTTGTTTATAGAAAACAAAAAGCAATAACATCCCAAGGAAATATGAACTGGAAGAAAGAGTCTGTGCAAAAGGAGAGCAGAGGAGACTTGTCAGCCCTGCTGTCCCTTGTCCTGGTCAAGACTGGGTGCAGGACCGTGTTGTATCCTGCCTTGGCTGTGCTGCCTGTGTTTGTCCTCAGGTTTAATTGCCCCCGTGTTTACGTGGCTCTCAGTAAATAGGCCAGGGAGCAAATGGGCCTCTTTTACTCCCGGGGTCTCCCTGGGTTAACTTCCATATTCATTCCTAATGAATAGCTGCGCTCTGGCTTTTTATACTCCTACCAGCCATGCTGTGCTTGTGCTGTGACTCAATTAAAGGACTTTATTCTGCAGGGCTTTTAGTCTTTCACGTGTTGCCAGCCTTAAATATAACTTGCAAATGCTGATTAACTCTGCCTTAACCTGGTCCCAAAAGAAGTAGCACAAGAATAGAAAAATGAAAGGCCTTTGCTTTCTCCCGTTTCCTGGATGAAATTTAGTGGGCTGGGGAAGGATGTAAGTGCAATAATTTCCTGGCTTAAAGTGAGTTTTAAGATGGAAAATGTCCCCATTCATCTGGTCATAAAATACGTTCTTCAGTTCTTTACTCTTTCAGCACTGAAGAAGGATCAGGATCGTTCACCAACCTGTTCACCAACTCTTTCCTGTCATTAGAAGATAACTTCCTTCAAATTACTCCCTTTGTGTCATACTTGGTGCAATTAACTTTAGTTTCCTACCCCAAAATGTCTGAAACTCCCTGATAAGATTGAACCTAAGTCCATCCCAGCTGCACTCTGAAGTCACCTGCAGTAATAATTGTTCCTAAGAAGCACAGGCGGTTGGGGAATCTCAGAAAAGAGCCCCTGGCTTGCTGTGTAATCATGTTTCAATCAGCTTCATGGAACCATGAAATGGATTGTCCCCCTGACGTTCCTACGCTCCAGAGCACACACTCTGCTGGGCAAGTTAATTCCTTGTTTGGCTCCAAGCACAAAAAGAGATTCTGGCTTCCCCTCCCATCCCAGCAAACCAAGGAGGAAAGGAGCACAAATCACCTTGAAATCAGAATTTGAGAGCGTAGAAGCATCAGCCCTGTTTTGTTTTCCCAATCACCCAGTGAGAATCGTGGTGCTTTAGGAGAAAGATGCCCTGGCTGTTGGCTGCATACAGGGGGGCTTGGATGAATGACAAAGCCAGCAGTGGTGATGACCAGGCGGTGATCAAAGAGCTGCAGGAATTGTGAAAGTCTGACAGGAAGGAGAACCCAGCCAGTGTCTTGTTAATGTCCTCTTGGATGTTGGAGTCAACTCCTCTCTTCTGGAGCTGGAAAAAAGAAGATGCAGTGAAGATCCAGTCCTGAGGCAATGAAGGATGTTCTTTTTCAGACACCTGCAAGGGAGGTCTGGTCATGTCTTGACAGAATTTAATTCCTGTTTCACATTCCCTCATTTCGGAAATATTTTGGTCTTCCATCATAAGTGAAACTTCATTAAAAACAAATCCAAAATCAGCTCACCAGTGAAAATTCTAAGAACCCTTTCATACACCTGAGTCTTATCCCTGGAAAATTTAACATGTGTGACAGTTTTGTATTTTGTGTTGAAATGTCCCCAGTTCAGGGTCATTCTAAATTTCAGGTCTGAAACCCTCGTGCTGATGGAAATGATTCATTAATCCCTGGGCTTTCATGGGCCAACTCTAAAGTTCACAGGAAGGAATCAAGAAAAGCAAGGCTATTGCTGTCATCTTTAAAATGCTTCCACAAGGCCCATATCCTGAAGAGAAACTCTGAGAGAGGACACAAGCTAGAAAATATCTAATAATAAAATAAAACAACTTCCCCCTGCTGAAACAGCAAAAACATTCTTCTATCCAAATTTATGCTGTCTTTTAGAACGAGTGATTTTCCCTAAGGCCCACGCCTTGGTGCTTTCCAGAGTCAGGAATGTGGTCCCCCAAACTGCAGGGCAAGCTCAGGGCTTTTCTCCTCCATGAGCTCCTGCCCAGGTCAGGTCCCACGTGAGGGTGAGGTCCAGCTCTTCCCGTGGCTGCAGTCCTGGCAGCAGAGCGATGGGAAGTGGTGAGGTTTATTTGTTTATTTTCTTTTGCACAGAGCACAGGGGCCTTGTGGCTGCCCAGTAATTATTAGTTTGTCTACTGGAGAAGAGAAAGCCAAACACAAGTCATGCATACAGAACTCCTGCATGTTACTGTCTAGAACATTTTTCCTTTTAGTGCTTGATAAGTTCCTTTTTCCACTGAGCCCAAAGGTTTTTCTGAGCTATTTAACTTTGTCTCTGTGACAGTGTTGAACTTGCACTGAATTTGAAGAGGAAAAAAAATGCATATACAGCATTACTAACTTGCCATTTTCTTATTTAGGCCACAGACAAATTAGAAATTATTCAGGTTATCCAGACAAAAGCTACATCCTCACCAACCCATCATCCTTATTACGGGTGAACTTTGTGAACTCTTTCATGCAGCTGCTGAGCAATCACTGCTGCTTGGTGGATGCAGCTCCATCCTTTCCCTCATACTCTAATCTTTCTCTCTCATTATACTTTATAAAATCTGTCTTCTAACACCCCTCATTCCAGAAACATTCTCTCTCCTTTCCAAACTTCTCTCTAGAGCAGAGAACAGGTTTCCAGCTAGATAAACCCATGGCTTCAGCTTTCAGAGGAGTCACCAGCAAGAGACAAGTCTGTGCTGGAGTGACACTGAAGTTGCAGCAACCTTGGCTTGGGCAGGAGTAATGAGACACAGCCCTGGGCTGTAAATTGCATTGCCTTGGGAGCGAGGGGAATTCGATCTGCTTTGCCTGAGGCAGAGGTCTGCCATGCTGTCAGCTGAGTTTCTCAGACTCTCCTTTTCCTCTGCCGTGGTAATAAGTACCAAGAAAGCTGCTTGTGAAAGACTTTTGAGGAAATCCCTTGTTACCTGCTACTAGTTTAACTTGTGTAATCCCAGCAGCGGCAGCAGAGGGACATCTATTTCTGGCTGCTTTGCTGACAGGTTTAAATAAAGACTGTGGACTTTGTGGGACTTTGGAACAGCCTTTCTAGACCATGAGAAATTCCCTGCAGCTACAGTGGTTTGCTATGAGCTGTCAAGGGAAGGATGGCAATCGATGAGCTGCAGTTCTGCCTGCTGCATGGAGATCTTGGTGTTTTCCTTTGTTACTCTGAGCTCCTCAGTGGCAGGAGAGAAAAACCACGTCAGTGTGTCCAATATTTCTAATAGGGAAACATGGTAGCAGTGGCTCTTTTTTTCCCCCAGCACATCTGATAAAGAGGAAGCCCTAGTGAAGCATCCATGCCCAGGAAGAATCAAGATATGTAGTTTACCCACTGCTTTTTCATATCATTACATGATTGTTTTAGCAGCTTCCCTCCTTATGGGCTCCACGCACATCTCGGTGACCAAGTTGTTTGCTGGGATTTAACACGGTGCTGTCCAAACAGAGTATCTGTGAACATAATCCTTAATGATGTGCTGGGGGCACACACTGCTTGTGGAAGTCTTGCCTGTGATTAATCAATTAAGCATGAGATAAACCTAACAGAGTTTTGGTAGATGATTCGAAACCTGCCGAGGCTGAACGTGCATCTGTTTTGTTTGCAGTTCCACACTGGTGTTTCAGTGTTGTCTGAAATTAGATAAGCACAGAAATAAAATAACTCTCTGACTGTTGCTCTCACAGTGAGTCTTTTAGGAGTGATAGCACCTGCTTTTTGGAGAAAGCCACCTTTTTGTACCAACAGTAACATTATCGTACAGACCTGGACAGCAGTGATTTGACACTCCTGCCAGTGTGTGCAGGTGGGTAAGACTGTGGTTTGAGTTTGCTGATCTCTGTGTTACTGTGCTGAGCAGGCTGAGCCCTGGAGGAGATTGGCAGAATTGCCATCTGGTCAGGAGATCTCGGAGTCCTCACCAGTCTATTACAGGTCTTTTCAGAGCTTATGAGCTGTGTCAGTGTAGATGAGAGAACCGACAGCAGCTCTTAGGCACTGAAGTGCTCCCGTTGGATGACACCGATCCCTTTAGGAGCCCTGCTTGCTGTGAGTCCTCCCAGAAAAGTGCAGACGTGCTGTCCCTGAGCACCCAAGTGTTGGCACCCTGTGCGGTGCATGTCTCTACCCTCTCCCCAGGTGAACAGAGGGAAATAAAAGAACAGCAAAAGCAATGGACAGCTTTGAATTAGTTTTCATGCTCATAGCAACTGTTGGAAGAGGCGACATTTCAGAAAATAGAGATGCATTTTATTTTTCATTTACTTCCCTTCAGAAGAGGTGGTGGCTCCTGCTGATGATGTTTCTGGGAGTTCATACTGAAAAAGGACAGCTAATAATTTATGGGAAGACCACTTTCCTCTGCATCCTGTTCTCACCTAAAGGGATGCAGGATGTGGGCAGAACACTCTGTGACATGCCTTGTACAGCTTTTACCAATATGACAGTCTCTAAATTTACTGCTTATAAATATTTCTGCATATAAATTAGTGATTATAAATATTGCCTGCAGCCAAAAACAGACTGGTACAACCCATTCAGCCTTGTCTGCCCCTCAGAGAGCCATTGTTTTGTTGAGGAAGGTAACAGACGAGGTGAGAGAGCTCTTCTCTGAGGTGACACTTGTTTTTCCTACTTGCCATTGCAGGCAGATAGTCTCTGGATATAAGTGTAGAGGAAGATATCTTGCCTTCTGTTCAGCAGCTTTTCCTTTTCATGCTCAAGTCCCTAGAGGGAAATACGCTTCAGTGGATTGGGACTCTTGCTAGGCATCAATGCAGTCTTCTGCTGTTAAATTAAAATTAACATCACTGCCAAGAACCTGCTGTGTTCAGGAGTCAATGTCACACGTTTGAGGCATGGACAAGAGATGACCACAGAAGAGCTGATGGGTTCCTGCCTTCTTTTTAAAATTTGGAAGCTGAGTTGATGGCTAGAGAAGTTTTGTAGCTCAAGAAGCCGAATCTCTTTGCAGGTATCTATGTAAATCTGACTCGAGTCTGACTTGTAGAGAGATTTCTGGGGTCATCCTTTTCATTCAGGACACACGCACTGCAAGAACTGCCTGGGCTGTTGAATTTTTGGGCGCACCTGCACCTAAGATCTAGATGTTATGATGGTAGACTTATAACAGCAGACTTGGAGTTTGATCATCAGTTTCACAGAATCACAGAATATTCTGAGTTGCAAGGGACCCACAAGGATCGTTAAAACCAGCTCTTAAGTGAATGGCCCATACAGGGCTTGAATCCACAACTGTGGTGTTCTTAGCACGGGCTCTGACCAGCTGAGCTAATCTCAGGATCTCTTCACTAAAACTGGCTTTTCTTCCCTTTTTTTCCCCTCGTTTGTAGCTGGGCATTGTCCCTGCCCAATGCCATTCCCTGGAAATGTTGCTGTTTCCTCAGCCTCTTTTGGGTGTTACAGACACTGCAAAGGGAGAGTCTGTGTGGGGGACCTTGTGTTGTACCCAAGTGTCTCTAACAAGTGTTTCTAGCAGCTGTGTTCTCAGTTCATTGATTTTCGCCGATGTGACAGTAAAAATAAAAGTAACTGTACCAGGGAGTGAAAAAAGGGTGAACAAAAAGCCCACAAACCTCCCAGTGTCTGAAACTAAGCCAGTCCTCGCTGCGAGAGTGGGAAGAGTCCTCTCTCTGCAGATGAGTTCTGTGAGCAGCAGGTCATGCAGACATCAGAGACTATGAAATAATGACTTTGTGTCAGAGTGTGGCTTGTGCTCTTGTATTTCCATTACTTCTCTTCCCACTCAGAGTACTCACTGTACCATACTTCCAACAGGATAAACATATCTGGAACGAAAATGCCTGGCTGTATCCTCACGGAGGAGCTCCTAATTATAGGAGGGATCCTGAGGTTATGATGACAATGCTGCATGAATGCCGAGTGGTACTTTCCAGAAGGGTTCCCACAGACTTAATTCTGCCTTGTCTTGTGTCTGTTCACGTTGGCGTTTTGGGGTCAAGTTGTTGCCATGATGGGCATGTTTTCAGAGGGCATCCTGACTTTTACAATGCTCTGGGTAGATCTGTCTCACCATTCTCACTCTAATAGCTGAATACTTTGAGCTGCAGAATGCAAGTTATTAATAGCAGCTCTCCGTGGATCTGTTTGTGACCGTAGTGCATAGCCTGGATATAGTAGGTGGATGTTGTTTGGGAAGGTAGATGCAGTTGTGAGAAATATCTGAGTGAAGTAATACTTCTGGAGGGAGCTGGACTGTCTTTTTCACGGACATTTCAGCTGCACATTGTGAGGAGTGAAAAGCTCTTGGTGAGAAGTTGTTGCCAGCCTTGCACAGCAGCGCCCTGCGCTTCCCCGGCCCTTCGTCACGTGCTGCTCACGTTGGGTTTGTGTGACTCGGCTCAGAGAAACGGGGTAAAAAAAATAACAGGGCACATTTGGCCTGCAGAGCCAACGTAAGAGAGACAGGAGATGAGCTGGACCCAGGAGTAGGAAGTGGGTTTGCAGGGTTGGAGCTGCAGAGGTCAAGCACTCTGCAAACGCAGCTCTCACGAACAGCCCAACGTCAGGAAGGTTTCCCCCTTTGCATCAGCTGAGGTTTTGGTTCAGGATTTTCTTTGCCAACTTCAATGCAGGTTATTACTAAATTCAAGCCATTAAGAATGAAAGTCTGCAATCCATGTGTAATTTTTAAAATTGCTTAAAAATAAGATTGTAATTAGTTCAGCAGGAGGCACTTTTTAAAAAAAATTATTGCACCATGAAAACTAATAGAACCTTGATGCAATATTCAACGTGCCTGGGCCTGTTTTTAGTTATGCTGCTTTTCTCCAGAAACGGCCCATAAAAATTTATATTATTTTAGAGCTTTAATTAGCTAAGTATGTAAACTAAAATAAATAAGAGTTTTGGAGACATTCAGAGGTGGAAAAAAGACAATATAAATGTTCCTTCTAATTCTTATTTAGATGAAGAGTAATTATTTCCTTTGATGTTAAATCACCTTTTCTTTTTCTCATTCGATCCATGACTTTTGTCTCTGCTGACAGAACCTTGGGATTTTATTCCCAACACTTTGGCCCTGTCATTCTGCTTTATTAAACTGGCAGTTTGTTTGAACACTTCAGTTACTCATTAAATTTTACATTTTCTCTAGCTGTATTAATCACTGCTTTTTACGAACTGGGAATGTAAATGATCCCTTTGCCATCTACGCCGTGGGATAATTTGCCTTTGTAAGAGGTTCCTCAGCATTTCATGCAGTTTTCCTAGGCTTGTAATAAGTGGGGTTTTTTCCCTTCACTGTAAGATTTACTTTGGATCCTGCTTTTTACTGTTGTTTTCCACAAAGCAATTCCCCCCAAAAGTCAGATTTTCATAAAACTAACAGTCCTGTTTACGTGCTGCTCTGGCATTAAACTGTGCATATGCAAATGGAAAAATGCAAATGTGGGAATGTGCTAAAGGAGCCACTCTGTGGCTCGGGGAGAGCAATTGCTTCTCTCAAATCCCCAAGCGTTCCAGGCATGCTCACGCAGATGGAAACTGGCTTAAATCCCTTGGGAAAATTTATCTCCCAGAGATCGATAAGGTGTGAACGTGGAACAAAGAGCCTGCTCACAGAGATTGCATCGCTGATAACCCAGCTGCGGTGTGACACAGGGCCAGCAGCCAGGGGATGTGGCGAAGGCAGGGAAATGTCTGTGTCTCTCTCCTGGTGTTTCACACTTGGCTGTTCCCAGCAGATTTCCTCATAAACGTGAAGGCTTTGTAGTGAGGAGCTCCAGAAGAAATGGCCTGGTTGTCTCAAGAGCTGGGAAGGGAATCCAGTGCTCCGGGTGGGGTTGATGGGATTAGGATCACACGGGAGTCTCATTCCTTGCCACAGCTCAGGAGGATGAGAAAACAATCACAGAATAAGCCGAGCTGGAAGGGACCCACAGGGATCATCCAGCCCAGCTCCAGCCCTGCACACACACCCCAACAACTCCACCCTGGGCATCCCTGGCAGCGCTGTCCAAACGCTCCTGGAGCTCTGGCAGCCTCGGGGCCGTGCCCATTCCCTGGGGAGCCTGGGCAGAGCCCATTTGGTCCCACCCACACTCCAATAAAACTCTGGGATTAGTAGCCCAGGCACTGTCCCTGTAACTCTGGCTGTAAGGAATCTCACCCTGAAAAGGAGATGAAGCATTTAGTTTAGGAAAAGTTTACGTGTGCATGAGGGCCCCAGAGTTGCTCCAAGACTGCTGTAATTTCTCCAGTATTGCAGTTTATCCAGTTTTATCAGTGAAGATTCAATCTAGGTTTGAGAAATGCCGAACCTGGAAGAATTTAAGCAGCTTCCCCCTGGAGCAATAGGCTTCCCGTGGCAAATGGTTGTGATGTAGAAAACAGCAATATTTTTTAGGTCTGAGAGCTCCACTCAGATGTTCCCTGTGCTAACCTGATCTCCCTGGGATAGTTCAGGTCCTCTCTCTGTTTCCAAGAGCTGTGCAACAAAGGCATCTCACACTTTAAGGACAAAATCAACTGACCGGGGGTCCTGAGACCTACTGAAGCCACGGGACAATTAGATTTCATTGCTTGGAAGGGCCAGAGAGGATGAGAATGACCAGACTGCTCGTGATAGAATAAAAGAGGAGAGAGACTTGAAGTGCCAAAGGATTGAGTTGTCTCAGGGCAAAGGCTCAAGACCAATTGGTTTGATCTTGCTGGATGCTGAGGCAGTGACTGCAGAGCTGCTGCTCTCTGCACCCGCCAGGCTCTGTGTGTGTGTGTTTGAGTCAAATAGATCAAAACACACTTAGGCTGCTGCGTCTTTCGGCAACATCTTTCATGCAAATTGTGGCTTTTTTTTTCAATAAATTACCCTTAATTTGAATCAATAAAAGAATCTGCCTTTCCATTACTGTGTGATGACTCTCTCTGGCTCCCTAGTGAATTCACAAATCTGTTTCATGTTCAAGCCTCCAAATTATTTTGATGAGAAATAAGGCGAAGCAGTATAAACTAAGTTTTCTGCATGACTTTTCAGGACCAGGTGTCTGCACTCTAATTTGCCACATTTTGATGCCACCCTCCTTGTGTTTTAGATGTGGGAGCTGAAGCTGAGTCTCATTCAAATTTGTGTTCTCGTTATTGCTATTCAGAGCCTGAATGCTCGTTGGTGAAAGGCTCTAATACTCCAGTAAGTCCAGGAGCAGCTGCTAAGTCTATTTAAATAAGACTTTGTACCAAGCTCAAATTGTCAATAAAGGATCTTTTTCCTTCTCTAAAATGCCCTGATATTTTTTGTCAGGGTAAGTTTAGGCAGCAACCACCTGAAGGTATTTTATTTACCTTTAAGGTATGGGTAAGCATAATATTTCTTACACTTTTTATTTGTAGCCTATTGCCAACTTCACTGACTTACCAGATTTGGAAGACTCATTTCAGGGGTCTGTAAAATCCTGAAATCAGGTTGGAAGAACCTTGTGCAAAATACTTTATTCACAGCTTCGATATGTCCAATAACAAGCAATTATTTTTATGCTCTTTGAGGCTGAACCACTATAAGGCTTTGAGGTTGAAACCATGAATCACTCGAGACAATCAGAAAATAAAGGCTTGTACTGATCAAGGGCTTTTTTCGCTGAAATCACAACTCAAGCTTGACCACAAATAGACATCCCTTTTCTAGTGGTGGCGTTTAGATTTTTGAAGATTGTATTGTGAGTCCTATAGGAATTGGTATATTCTCTACCCATTTTGATTTGTGGAAACCCCTGGACTTCTTTCATTCCTCTGGAATATTTCTTACGGAGGTGAAGACCACTGTACAGCAAATTTAACTATCCTGGCTGGCTTGTTTTTTAGTCATCTTTAAAATAGTCTGCAGACTGTCAGACATCCAGAAAAGAAAATTTAAATAAATGTAGTTAGGACTTGAAAAGTGTGATCTGGGTGGATGGAGGAGAATGTGGCATCAGAATGATTTGCTGCATGAATCACTGTGACTAAGTGTCCTTTACGTACTTGCCTGGGGTTGCAAAAGTCTGGAATCAGAGCCCAAGGGAGGTTCCTGCCTTTTCCTCCCCTGGCCCTGCTGCAGTCACCCTGCAGTGTAGGAAGCACAGCTCAGGGTCACGGTGACTGGATATATGGGACAGTGTGGGAGAGAGTACTGAGAGAAATGTCTTAAAGAGGGGGAAAATATCCACCACTTCTCGTGCTGTGCTCCTCTAATTGTGCTTTATAATTGGAACCTAGTGAAGGACACTTTGAAAAGTGCCCGAACCATTCAGGCTGAGTTTTATTCTGCGATTCGCAGCATGGGAAGCCCAAGTCTGCATCTGCAGCAATTAACCTTGGTCACCTCCTCACCAGGACAAGCTAAAAACTCGGGACTTCCTCTGCTTGTTCACCAAGGCACCGCTGCTCTGCCCCTGCCCCTGTTCCAGCTCCGTGTCCAGACACTGGCCCAGCAGAGGTGCTGGCCCAGCAGAGGTGTTGGCACCACGGCTTTCCTCGGCACGGAGTAACAGTGGCACCAAGGAGCCAAACTGCTTTCTTCCCCTTCTGCCCTCTCCAAACACTTCTGGAGTTACAGGGAAAGCAGGGAATGCAGAACACTGCACCAAACAGGACAGACCTAGAGCACATTCCGTGTGGTGCTCCCGGAGAGACCCTTGCCAAGGGGGAGCGCTCCAAAAGAGTCTCCAAAGAGCTGAGGTTCATTCTTTATGAAGGTTTTTCTCCTTATTCATAAAGCAGAGGTGGAGCTAGTCACTCATCTGATTTTACATCTCGTTAGTGAAAGGGAAGAAGCAGCAGAGCGAGATAATCCTAAAAGGGGAGTTGGAACAATAAATTGGATTATTTTAAAGCTTGTCCTTTGAGACTCTGAGCTATGAAGACTTTTAATGCCAACTAAAGCAATTCAAAGTATCTTTGGAGCATCACAAGGGTGGAGTGAAGAGTGCTCAGAGTGTTGCTGCTAGTGTGGGGAACAAAAAAAAGGAGGTTGAACCAATCTAATGAATTATCCAATAAACACAATTTATGGTTGACTATATTCCTACAGATGAAGTAGCAGGAAAATCCAATAGACTATTAAAAAAGGGAACAGAAAAGTATCTTTTTTCACTCCTGTTTGGAACTCGAGAGCAGGCAAGCGTAATGAAGTACAGCAAGTGCATTATGCCAAGAGTTTTGCAAAACATTTTTAAAGTGTGATTGAAATGTTTTCGTGTGGATTGGAAGCTGATTACAGAACCATAAAACCAGAACTGGAGTTGAGAGGTATCTAAAGATCTTAACAGTTCACTTTTCATTTGCAAGGTCTCCACACTGTGCCTTCACAAAACAAAATAACACAGCTGAAATAAACCTTACAATGTAAAATGGACCATAATGCACGTAATACAGTTATTTTTGTGCTAGTCAGTGTTTGAGTGAATGCCCATGTTTTCTCAAATTGAGTAAAATACAAAAATCAATATAGCATGGGGAGAAAGGTCTGGAACTGGCTTTAGTTTGTCCTTGTGTGAACAAAATGAATCAGCCGCTGCTCTGGGTGCTGTGTGAGGCCTTTGCTGATGTGGTTCCTGGAGTTGCCCGTTTGGACACGTATCCCACCCTGTGACCAGCAGTTATATTTCAAGACAGCTGGATTTTAGGAAATGGAGAGATGTTTACACAGAACATTACACAAAGAGATGAGTCATGGTATATTTCCCCCCCTCCAGCCTTGTTTTTAATGGATAAGGGGCTCACAGGCACTGGATTTTTAGGCCTTATTCTCTGAACAACCCTGTGTGGCCAGTCCTTTCCAGTGTCCTGTGCCCAGGTCAGATGCCCCCAGTGATCCTGTGATGAGCTGGAGAGGAACATTGCCTCAGCTTCTGACTTGGGAACACATTTTCTGCACTTGCTGTGTATTTTCTCCCTCTACAAAGAGTATTTAGTTGTTCAATGAGACATAGCTCACTTGGAGCTAACAGATAGCTCAGAGACACCTTTTGTGTGGGAAGTCACTTAAAAAAAAATTGAAACATTTGTTTGGTAGGAATTTTTAACTTGCTTTATACACTGTGGATTTTACAGCCTCTGGCTTCTGGGAAGATATAGTTCAGGTAAATAAAGCAGAAAACTTACTGCAGCAAACCTGATGGGAGACGACCTCTTCTACAATAGTAATGGGATTTTATTCATGTAGTACCTAATGTGTCTGCAAAAGCTATATCCCAGGTATTTACTCCAAAGCAGTTCCGTCCTGAGGAACAAAGGACGTTGTTTTTCCAAGGTGATGGAGGATTTCCAGATGTCTTCTGACTTTGAGTTATCCCCAGACATTAGAAAAGCAGGTCCAAGATTTATCCAAGAGGGTACCAGCAGCAGTGAGTTTATTTAGAAGTTGCAAACAGTCAGTGCACAAACGAAAGGCCTCGGGGTGTGAGCACTGGGAAGTCTTTTAAAGGCTCTGTTATGTCGGGCACAGGATTTGTTCTTTCTGATGATACATTTTTATTAGAGAGGAAACCAAAATGGCAGTGTCAAGCCATGTGCCCCTGAGAGAGGGAGGGAGCAGAAACCTTCCAGCAAGGGTGGGAAGAAGGAGGATGTTATGTGAGGAGTTCAGGAGTTTAGGGGAGTTAAATGGCTTTTTCAAAGGAAAATGTAGAATGAATCCTTTAAGTTCTAGCTGATGCAACCTGTATATAGTTGAGATGTGGAAGGAAAAGGTTCAGAAAACATTTTTGGGATTGGGGCAGTTGGCTATTTACCCTTCAGGTTCAGCTTCTGTGCTGCTCTGAGATGGGCTTTGGGGAGCTCTACCTCCCCTTCTCCCTTTCCCCACATCCACCCCATGGATGGGCCTGGATCCTTCCCCTTTTATCCCACTGTTACAGCAGGAAGGGGCCAGCAGAGAACTCTGCAAACCCCAGCTCCATCACAGGCTGAGCAATATTCATGAGAACTCCAACCCTGTCTACCTTTGCAGAGCTGCTCAGGAAAACATGTTCCATCTTGCTATAAATACCAATGCGCAGGACGGCTTCTGAAGCACTAAATTCCAAGAGAATATTTTGCATATGAACATATATTTTCTTCACTGTTATCTAGCTCAAAGCTGACCATTTTTCTGCTAGAATGTTGCAGAAGCAACTTGGCTTTTTTTTTCTGCTGGCTGAAGCAGTTCAGGTGGATTTATTTGCTGTTACTTAGGGCATTAAAACAAGGTTTTGTACAGTGGCTTCGGGAGGAATTTCTTGCCCTCTTATTTATGGCAGGTGTGCATTAATGGGGGAGCTGGTTTGGCTTCCATTCTGTTTTGTAAGGCTGATTTAGACTTGCAGCAGTTTTCAAAATCTTTGCAACTGGCCAAACTATTTTTGGCAATTGTGCTAGAAAGGAAGGGTGAAGATATTAATTTAAAAATTTGGAAAATGAGTTGGAAAATTGCACAGCCTATTTTCATCCTACACTTACTCCATATAGGTTGTTTTTTTTCTCTTTCTGGTGAAAAAATCCGAAGTTGGAACAACTTGATGGTGTGGCTTGAGAGGCAATTGTAAAAAGTGCGGTCAGAGTCATTTTTTTAACATACAATGTCAAAAAATGGTTGTACCTGCTCTTGTGATGCTTTCTCTTTCTGGTATGCCAAACTCAGTGTGCAAAGAGCATGGTGAGGTACAGGCAATCAGATTATTTTGTGACTAGCAAAGCATGGCCACTTTTACATATTATTCATGGATACTTGGGGTTTGAGATGCGTTCAGTTCTGCTCTAAGTCTGAAAATTGTAAGATAGAGGCCAAAAAGAAAGGACAAAAAAATCAACATAGAAAAGTAAGTTTTGGTTTAAGAGCTGTCAGAACTGATTTACAAGCGAGTTCTCATCTTTAGTGCTCTGCAATTCCTTCATTGAAAAAGAATTTTTAATTTTTTGTGTGAGTGTTCACAGGTTGATCTTGGGATGAGAACAGAGCTCTGGGCTTGATTCACTTATCCTCTGCTTTTGAGATGAGAGTGTAGAGATGCACTTCAGATCCCCCTGGCAGGAAAGGAGACTAAATGTGTGTTTGAGGGGCTTGCTGGGCTCAGAATATTGGCTTAGGTGCTTCCAGTTCCTGTACTGAGTGCTCTTCCTTGCCCTTCATCCCTTGCAGATGTATCCAGGTGTGCAGCCAGGCTTCTTATGGCTCCTGTGTCTTAAGAATATTAAGGCCTTTGTAAGACTTCTCACAAGGTTTGGGGTTAAAGCTGTGATCAGTCTGTGCTGCTTTTGCTTCTGTGTAAATCACCTTCAGTCTGTGGCAGGGTCAATAATGTTCATAGAATCCTGGCATGGTTTGGGTTGGAAACAGCCTTAGAGCCCATTTTGTTCCACCCCCTGCCATGGGCACATCAAGCAATCAGGGGTCAGCCTGAAGGAGAAAAGGCTCTGAGGAGACCTTAGAGCACTTTCCAGTACCTAAAAGGGCTATAAGAGAGTTAGAGAGAGGCTTTGGATGAAGGCGTGGAGCGATAGGACAAGAGAAAATGGTTTTAAACTGAAAGAGGGCAGAGATTTAGATCAGATATTAGGAAGAAATTCTTTACTAAGAGGACTGTGCAGCACTGGAGCTGGTCACTGAGAGAAGCTGTGGCTGCCCCATCCCTGGCAGTGTCCAAGGCCAGGTTGGACGGGGCTTGAAGCACCCTGGGATAGTGGAAGGTGTCCGTGCCCATGGCAGGGGGTGGGACTGGATGGGCTTTTAGGTCCCTTCCAACCCAAACCATTCTGTGGTTCTTTGAACTAAGTCTCTACTATTACATTCCTTACATTTAACAGCCTATGGGGGGTTGTAGAGGGATCATGCCTGTCTCCTATTCCCTTCAAGAAAACAAGCAGCTTTGATAATGTATGTGGAAAAGAAGGGATTCCTTATGTTCTTCATGCCTTATCTTTCACACCCAAGTGAGGCTTGTGCTGGAATGTGAAAATGGAGGTGAGCTAGACAAAATATTAGCATGCTTTGATGCAAAACACAGATCTGAGTTCTCCACCTCCGACACTCTCAGCTTTGAACTTGAAATCAAATGTAGAGCCCACATTCTGGGCCCTGGTTGTTTATGATTTACACTCTGCTTGATACCAGCCTTGGAACTGGAAGTGGCAAGTGCTACCAGACAGTCACGCTGTAAACAGGGACGGGGACTGTGCCAGTCTGTGTGGCTGGGAACCTGGAGTGGAATATCTGTTGCAGGAGGAGAATCTCTGCAGCTACTTAACATGATACAAAACAACAATTATATTCCACCTCTGGAAAGCAAATGATCTTTAACTGTCTGCTGAAACTGTGGTTTGCCAAGATTAAATGTAGGATTAATGCCTGAAAGTAAAGATTTCTGCAGGAAAAGCAGTATAACCAAAGTCTGGGCTTTGTCTCACAGACCTGTACCTGCTTTTTGCTCTTGGGTTCAGCAGGCAGTGACTCTGTAATTCACTCCCTGTATTGCATCAGCTCCTTAAAACACCGATAGCTGTCCATGCAGTGGTGTTTTACTGTGGAAGTGTGGTTCTGAGAGTGACCCCAAGCAAGGGGCCGTGGGGGAGAAAAGAGCTGATTTTCATTCTCCAGTGAGTTTTAGGCTGGGGAAGGTGTTGGCTTGCCAGGTTTGAGTTCAGAAGTGCTAATTGTCCTTTTCCAGCTCGGTGCTCAGAGCTGTCACTGCAGGGGAGGGGGCAGTTAAACCTTCATGGCTCAGACTGGGGGAGAGCCAGATCCTGCCCACTGCTGGTGCTGGGCTGATCTGTGTAAGGAATATGGTTATAATTTTAAGAGTATCTTATGGATCTTGTTGTCAAGTCCAGGTAGAGAGCAGGAAGGGAAGGATGCGGTTGGGAATGGATGTTTCTTCCTGTTCTTTCCACCAAAATCTGAAGCTGCTTTTGATGTTGGGTATCTTACAAGTGACGCAACTCAGGTTCAAAAAGATGACTTTTGGAAATTCAGTGTTGACTACGTGAGAATAAATCCATATGTGGTAAGAACTACAGAGAAGCATTGCAAAATTTCTTGAAGGTCAGTGGTGCCCCAAATGAAAGTGAGATGTTCAGAAGAACATCTTCCCCTTGTACACCCTCTCCACATGCTGAATTCTAAATAAAACATTTCCAGCAGACACCCTGAGCTACAGCTGGTTTTCTTCCATCATAAAAACCTGGTCTAGTGGAAGGAGCCCCTGCCCACGGCAGCGGGTTTGGAACAAGTTGATGTTTAAGGTCCCTTCCAAGCCAAACCACTCTGTGATAAAAGTCATTTTCATGGTTAACTCACATTGCACGTGGCATCTTAACACCTGGCTTGAGGAACACTGCTTCCCCGAGGCAGCAGCTAGGGAAATGAATGGTTATGTTTGTGTAACTTTGAGTTCAAGGATTTTTCTGTCAGACTTGAATGCATCAGTTGATTTGTGTTTATTTTTGGGATACAGGGGAAAATGAAGTTTTCCTGTAGGCTTTATTAGAGCATGGAGTGGAATATGTAAGGCAAGATTTAAAACTAAATAGCCTATTGTTTCCTGAGGTGTTTTCAATCATGAAGCCTTGCAGTTGGTTTCCCCTCCCCTCCATCTGCAGTGCTGAACCCTGTGAAACACATCCAGCTCTCTGCTGATACCTGACTCCCTTATCTCTGCACTCTTATGAATTGCAGAATGTTCTCCAGCCCCAGAAAAATCACACTTTGCCTGTGACAAAATTCTTCCTCATCTATTTCTGAAGTCTTGTGCCAACCCTGTTGTGAATATGAGGCAAGTGGCATGGCAAAGCACAGGGGAAGGTTCCTGGTTGCTGTAGGCTGCAGGTGCTGGGCAGGAGCACAGCCTGGCACTCACGGAGCTGCTCTATGTTGGGTGTGAGTGCACTGGGGCTGGGCTCCTGGCAGCTGAACACTGAGCGTTTCTAAAGCTGTCTAAGGAGGATTTAAACACCACTAAGTCAGGCTTGTTCACAGCTGAGTCTGCCTGGGTGTCATCTGGTTAAATAGAAGTGACTCTAGCTGCAGAGAGGATTATGCAGTTGGGACCGAAGTGGTTTTCAAAATGAGAATTATAGAATCCCAGAATGGTTTGGGTTGGAAGGGACCTTAAAGCTCATCTTGTTCCAACCCCCTGCCATGGGCAGGGACACTTTCCATAGACCAGGTTGCTCACAGCCCCATCCAGCTTTGGACTGAAACACCTCCAGGGATGGGGTGTCCACAAACTCTCTGGGCAACCTGTGCCAGTGTATCTCCACTCTTATAGTAAAGAATTTCTTCACAGTATCAAATCTCAATTATTCTCCCTTGTCCTATCACTACGTGCCCTTGCGAAAAGTCCCTCTCCAGAACGCTCCACTTTAAAAAAAGGCAGGAATTAAATCTGGGACTGGTTTGCAGCTTTAATTTTCTTGGATGCCAGCAGCTTTGTTGTTTCAGTGGGTTTGGTCCCAGCCTTTTCCATCAGCTGAGCAGGGAGGTCAGCAGCGGGACTGGAGAGACCTGGTGGCAGGACACAGTCCCACAGGGCAGGGGAGGCTGGGCCCAACCCTGGTGTGGGAAGTGACTCCAGACAATGGAATTTTCTGGTCGGATGGACAGGCTGCCTCCTCCTCTTCTGCTTGCTGAGCAGTGCTGGAGAAGCTGACATTTGTGACAGTCACTGGGATCCTTATTCCCAGTGCAGCCACCGCCCCGTGCCCTGTGTGCAGTATGGTATGATAAGAACCAAGGGATAAAAAAGGTCTTGATTCCAGGTCTTGCTTCACAAGGCCAGGAGTGAGTTCAAAAAGCAGCAAGAAGTCAGGAAAAGCTTTTCTTCTGGCTCAATAAAGGGACAGACACCAGTGAGGGTGTCCCTGCAGACCCTGCTCCTGACCTTGGCACACTCATGCATGGAGTGGCTGTGTCATCTTCCTTGTTCTGCCTCCTCTCTTGTCCATAGCAAGAGATTGTTTTAGTCTTGAGGCATTGCTAAGTGGAAAAGGGGAGAAAAAATACTATTTTATATCTAGAGAGAGCTACTGCAGCTACCTGTCAGCTCCAAATCATCCCCAGATAGGAGGGGTTGCAGGAGGGGTGTGGAGAGGCAGAATGGGCTGTTTTATAAGGACAGGCACATAAAATGTCGCTGGGAATGTAGAGGAATAATGCAATGGATTTATAGGCTTCAAATGCCTTCCTCAAACTGCTATGCAGGCTGTCACTAAAATGGAAAATAGATATAAGGTTGTATAATGTATCCACAAAGTAGTGTGTGATTTAACAGCAGTACTTACCATTTGCATTGGAACAGGCTGCAATTGCTAAAATCAGAGGGGAAGCTTAAAGTCCTGATGTTTGATGGTGGATATGGCTGTAGAGAGCAAAATTCTGCTCGCTGGGGTTGATTAATTCCATATGACAAAAGATATAAGATAAAGTGGTCTGCATACTGGGATCAATTGCTGTGGGAAGAAACATATGAGCATATTTTTTTTTCCCTTGACTGGCAAGCTCTCAATCCTGAGACACTGGAGGGTTCTGCCCTCAGTTTTAAGGTTATGAACACACGAAATCCTGACAACTCTGTTATTCATTAGGGTGAAATCTTACTCATATGTACCAAACGTATGGGGAGGCTAAATGGATCTATCAGCCGTGATTTGAGCAGGATATTCTGCCTTGTTAATTTATTTATTTAAGAGGATTAAAGAGAGTCTGAACAGCCATCCCGGGTTCCCTGAGGATTTTAGTAGTGCGGGGCGAGAAGGGCCATTACAATGGAGTGATGAGATCTTTATCACAATGTGTTCTTGTCTCAAGCTTAGGGCCTCGTGTTCGTGCCATAATAGGTTCTTCCAAAGGAACTTCTAAACCCAGAATTAATTCATCACATCTCTTGATGGTCTATTTCACTGCTTAATTACCACATTTTTAACAATATGTACCCTTTTTACTATAAGGATTTTTCAACCTCTAATTTTCAACTCTTGCTGGTGTTTCTATTTCAGAAAGCACAGGACAAAGCACTTTTTTCCTCCACCATGCAAAGCAGGAGTAAAATTCACCAGATTTGTGCACTTGTGCACTTGCTTGTTTGAAAAATCCAAGTGGGTTATTTTTGTTATTTTTTAAATTATGTGGTTTTTCTCTTGCAGTGGGAAATAAACTTGTGCTTCCTAGTTTAGTTAATACCTCTGCTATAGTCTCTCCCTTCCCCATGAAAGTTTCATGTCCTTGTGAGAGAAGTTCTGCAGTCAGATGATGACAGTTAGCAAAGCGTTCACATCTCCCCAGAAAATTGTGTTAAATTGGGCTCTGTGAAGGAGAGAAGAGCTGTGCTTGCGCTCTCAATATTACATCTACGTCTCTGGGGTTGTTGCCATAGCTCAGTGATTTCAAGGAGTTAATATTCCGAACTTTAAAGTGGATAAAAAGCAGAGGGGAAAATGGGATAAAAGGGGCTGCCTCTGCTTAATGGGGACTAGAGTGCACTGGCACAGGTTGCCTAAATAACAACCAGGAGTGAACTTGCTCACCAGCCTACTTCTTTATGCCTATCTTTTCTTATTTTATTCTCCACAGTCTATCACAGCAATTATACATCACTGAACACCTGGATATTAGACCTATAAAGCCTTTTTTTATAGTTTCCAGTAGACTCAAACTTGTACTGTTGACCTGTTTTACGTTTTACAAAGAATCTGAACTCATGTAGCCAAATTTTGCACAGTTGACCAGGGATTTCAGCATCTGAGCATCTCCTGAATACATCACTCCTGTCCAGCTGAGAGGACCCCGGGCTCAGTGTTCTGCCCCTCTTGTGCTGGTGGGAAAACTGCTGTTCTTTATTCTTCTGTGTTCCTTCACCATATGAATTTCTGATTTTTTTTCAAATTTACTGCTTTTTTTGCTTCAGTATGAGAAGCATTTAATTAACTCAGTGAAGGAGGTCCCAAGGAAGATTTAGGATTTTTTAATGTGTATTTCTTTGCCTGATTTTGCTGTGTTTAGAACTATAGCAGTGTTGGCCACTAAAATTTTCCTTGGGACCATCAGGTTTCCCTGGAGTTTAAGTGTGAACTCTCCATTCCCTATGGAAACCCTGGACAGACATTTCAGTTTGCAGAGGAAAGACAACTTTCCACTTAGGACAGTGCAGGGCCTGTGGAGGAGATCAGGAAGGTGGTTAAAAACCATCAAGTTTCAGTCTTGTGAGAAATTTCCTCATCTTTGTATTTGCATTTATTCTGCATCAGAATGCAAGTAAATATTTTCAATACTTCAATCAGACTATATTTTTGAGTATTTTTTCTGTTTGTTTTCTGTCTATGCTTTGAAACTTTTAAATTAATAATAGTGTTTCTTTTTTTTTTTTTGAGACTACAGAAGTATTAGATGGCTCAGCTTGTCTTTAAAATAGATTTTTAAAAAATAATTTAGAACAGCTGCTTTCGAGCGATTGAGTCATCTCATTTTTTTAGATTAGAATCTCTTGTTTGTTTTGTAATGAAATGCTTTGACACTGGGAACAAGAAATTAAGATAAATATTCAGCATACAAACTACAAGACAGGTGTTTTTTCCAGCATCCTTCTTGTTCCAGTGCCATATTTCTTCTCCAGACATGTTTTTGTGCTTTTATAAATTACTCCAGAGTCGGAAATTTCCACGGTTTCTTGAAAACTTTTCACTCTCTGATTCCCTGCAGTTTCTCTTGCTTCAGAAAACTGAGTTTAAATCAGTTAAGAAGACTGCAAACTTCTTGGTGCCTTCCTTTTACCAGGCTATAATTTGGTGGAGGACACATTTATACATGAAAAGGAGCATAAAAGTGTTATATTGACTTCCGTAGGAGAAATCTTCCGACCCAGGGCCATGGACGCACACAAATCCACGTGTGTGGCACTCCTCAGTTATTCCAGTGGGGAAATCCCACAGAGTTCGGTGCCGGGAGCTGATGCTGGCAGTGAGGAGGGATGCAGAGGCTGTGCTGGCAGAGCAGGGATGTGTGCCAGGCCAGCCCCAGGACACGCTGCTGGCAAGGGCAGCTGTGGCTGCAGCTGATGTGGCAGCTGCTGTCGCTGTGCCTGGAGGTCTGGAGAGGAATAAGGCTGAGACAGAGCTCTCAGATGTTAATCCACACTCAGGGCAGCACTAATAGCTAAGAAACAGCAGGTAGCTCACTTGGAAGAGAAAAATGATTGGTTTTTGGTTTTTCCCTGAGCTGGAAGAGTTTGCCCGCTCTTCCAAACGGACAGCTCTGTTTCCAGGGCTGCTTCCCCTGGTTCACCTGGGGTTTGGCTGCTTAACCAGCAGCACTCAGCAATTACAGAAACCCACAGATTTCTCAGCCAGAGATGTTTGTGTAGAGGAGTGTAGAAGCCCTCGTTTTATACATTGCAGCCTGGAGACTCAGAGAACATCAGCTCCTCGTGGTGGTGAGGGGAGTCCTCCCAGAGGTGGGCACACAGCCCAGGGGTTCCTGGCAGTGTCTGTGTGCACGTTCCTGCCCACCGCAGTCATTCAGAGCCCTCCGTGTGGGGAGCAGAGGACAGCTCGACCCTGATGAGAGCAAGAACTGGTCGCTGTATCTGCACCATTTGCACTTAGCAGCCCTTAAATATTTCTGCTGATGGACTGAGTGAAACTGGACACCGGCACAGCTCTGCACTGTTGCGTTTCTGTTCTCTGTGCTGCATCCAGGCACTGTTCATGCGTTAAAGTCAAATGTTCTGTTTTGGGGACGAGGGTGGTTTCCTCTTTCCACACCACCTGGTTTAACAGGGTCCACACCTACTGGAAAGAGACTCTGCTGCAGAAAAAGTAAACTCACATTTGGCTGTGCCACGAATCTCTCTGCTGGAGTTTATATATCCTGAAAAGAGTCTTAGGAAATACTGAAGTCTGATTTGAGTGAGCAGTTGCCCTGAAAATTGACCCACACTACAATATCAAATTGGGGACATTCTCTCAAGTGCTGTTTCCCCCTTCCCTGCTTCTTGTGAGTTGACCCAGGTTGTTCTAAGGTCCCTTGTACTCATTCTCTGCTATAGTCAACAGAAAAATAAAGACTGGGTTGGTTTGTTTTTTAAAATCAGTGAGTTGTTTTTTTCTTCAGTTGCTTTTTTCTTCTTGAAAGCTTTTCTAGCTCTTTTTGCCTTGAGGGGATAGTTTTTTTGAGGTTTTTTAATAAGGAAAAATAACTGTTTCTGTAGTGATTTTAGAACTGCTGAAGGTAGCTGAATATATTTATTTACATGGATGGAGATCAAGGACAAGTGCATCTTGCACTTGTATTTATAGCCCTCTGTATAATGTGCTTGAAATTAAACACCATTGATTTTGCATAGGCCACTGCCTCACCTGGGCATCCTGTGAATGTGCTTTTCAGTGCCCCAGGTGTAGGAACTTCCCTTTCTTTTTCCCCAATTCCTGTGTTGCTGATTCCTCTTTGTAGTTTTATAGAATTGCTATTTCTCTAGCTCTTGATGTGCCAGTAGAGCATACAAGATTGCATTGGCTCATTCCTACATAACATTAAATTAAATGCATTTTTCTTTCTGGATTTTAGCTTTGGCATGGGCAGGGTCATGTCTCTTGATTCAAGTATTTGTTTCTCAATTTAATTCCAATGGTCTTTTTGCAGATTCCCTTGCCTTGAAGTACCTCGATACAATAAGAACTCTCAAAATACTGTCCTATGCCATGCTGGTTTTTAACTCCCTGAAGAAAAAGGGCTGGGTGTAGAGATTTTCCTCCTGCTTTTAATTTTTTGTTTATTTTAAAAACCATTATGCTCAGATGTCTCTCTTTCTCAGGTGTCTGGCACGCAATAAAAATTTAAAACCAGGTTGTAATTCCTGAAAAAATTAGCTGGTTTTCAATGAAATCACCTACAAGCTGTCTAATTATAATTCTTTCAAGAGTTCTGCTTCTGTACTTTCTTGTTGCTGGTGTAATTCATGCCCCTTCTCTGTTACACTGCCTTATCTTGGATGTCAGCTCTGTCGAAATTGTTCTTCTCTGTCCAAACAACAGGATTCACATGCCTTCACCCTTCTCTGGTGTCAGTAACATCAGTCTCGGTCTCTTATTTCTCCTGTTATTATTAAAGTCCCCCTTTTTAAACACTGGATATTTATTTTTCCTCAAAATGCAACATTCTCCTCCTGTCATAAAGCAAGGGACTTAAAGATTTTCAAAGGCTCTTTCAGAAAAGCTGGGAATTAGATTCTTGTGGAGACCTTAATAAAAAATTGAAGACTTCATGTATTAACATACATTGATTTATTCATAGTGTTTCATTACAAATAAGTGAGGATCCCATAATATCAAAAAAGGTTAGGAGAGCAGCAGAGCACGGTACATTATATTGACAGCTCTATTGAAATTGAGCTGCCTTGGGATTGAATTTGGAACTCAGGCAAGGAATTGGCTGGTAAATAAGTCATGAGTTTTCCTCGCAAGCGTCTGTATATCACGAGGGTTGCCATGGGTGAGCAGGCTGAGCTCGAGCAGGTTTCAAGGTGTGCTGGCACCAGCTCCAAGTGTACTCAGGAGATCCCTCCAGCTCTGAAACCCTCGTGGCTTATCCCAGGTGTCAACCACACGTTGCACCACACGTAAATCTGCACTCTGAGGCTCAGAATGAGGGGAGGGAAAGGATGGCAGGAGCTGGTTTCCACAGAGAGAAGGGCTTTTGTCTAAAGGCGTGATGATATTTGTTTCATTTAAACATAACATTTCATTTCAGCCTATTCTCTGTAGCACAGGTAAAGGCTTCCAAAGCTTTTGTTGTCAGAAAAAGGCTGCCATTGTTTTTGGCTGCCTTTTGAGGAGATGATTTGCCAAAAGGAACCGTATCCATGTTTGCACCGAGGGTTTTCATAAGCTGTGGGGGCTTGCACGGGTGATTCTCATGAAAATCCTACCAGTCGTGCTGTGTGCTCTGGTTTGATGACAGAAGTTCTGAGCTTGGGAACAAAAAGCAATTCTTTGCATCTTTTGTTGTAAACCGGCACATGCTGAGGCTTTAGCGGAGAGAGGAAATTAGTTTTTCCCTAAGTAAAGCCTTGGAAAAATTGTCGTGTTTGTTTGACAGCACCCAAATACAAAACCGCTCACAGGAGATACTGAAATAATCCTGAAATAACGCCTGTCCTTGTGTTTGCAGTTGAGCCTCGAGAGGTGACAAAAAGGGGAGCAGAGAGAGGCCAGGTGCAGAAGGCCCCTCATCACCTCCTTGTCCTTGTTCTTCACTTGCAGATCACGTACAAAGCCGTCGGGTCCCTGGATCCCAGTGCTGACCTGTCCAGCCAAAGAGGGAAAGTCTTCAAGCTGAGGAACGAAACCCATCACCTCTTCGTGGGATTGTACCCAGGCACTACCTATTCATTCACCATCAAAGCCAGCACAGTCAAGGGCTTTGGGCCACCCATCACCACCCGGATTGCTACTAAGATTTCAGGTACTGCTTTGGAGAAGAAGAAAAAAATAAAACTTTCTAGGGATTTGTTCTTTAGACTCAAAGCTGATGCATAAAATTATAAAAAATACTCAGCTTAATATCTGTCCCAAGTTTCATAGGACAGAGTTGTGAAACAGCCACAAAGCTTTGTTTATTTGGGTTACAAATACAGAGGTTAATTCGTGGGTGCCCTAAATATCCCTGGATATCTGTGGAGCATTTTAAATGAGAATCATCATTAGTTCTACAAATGAACTACCCCTATAGTAATTATTGTTAGCATTATCTGCCTGGCTGGGGAAGCTCCTTCCGTAATGTGGTTTTTATTTTCAGGATGTGCTAAAATGGATGTAATGAAGTAATGGAATTAATAGTGCAAAGAGACTAAAAATAAAGGAGGAAAGCTGTTTTCCTTGGGGTTTTTTATGAGTAAGAGCAGAGGGAGGGCCGGAGGCACATAAGAATATGAAAGGCACTAAAGCGAGGAGGCCTGGCAAAGGGAAGGTGTGAAAAAAAAAGAAAGAGGATACAGGCCAAAAATATATGGATAAAGGGTCGGTAGTGGTGATATTGGGCAGATATATGTGGATTTTAACATTTAGTTGATAGCACTAAAATAGGTTCTCTAACAGAGAGAAAAGCTGTCAATTTTTGGACTGTTTTAACTGTTTTTTCAGTAAAGTCCAAATAAACATGTGGAACATTCAGAACTCTGGTTATGCTTGAAATTATGGCTGGGTGCTGTAGAAAAGAGTACAATACAGTATAGATTTTCCACCGCCCTATTTCAAAATCAGTTAATAATAGCAAGTTGTGAGCGGTAAGTGACAGGGTAAATTTTACGGAAGCAAAGCGCATCCCTTCCCTGTGCTTGGGGTTTGAACCCTTCCCATTTAGCACTAAAGCCCTGAACCACTTGAAGTAAAAGCCACTAAGTGTCCAAACAGCTCCATGGGCTGTTGGGGTTTCTGCAGCCCTGCTGTGAAGGGACAGGACAGTGTGCACTCTATTCCCTTGTGACCAGAGAAATAAAAAACCACAGCAATGGTTTGGGGGCTTTTCCTTTCTGATTCTGTTTCTTTGCATTCTATTACTCCATGAATGCTCAAACTGTGTTAGCAGCCTGCATGACTGCCAACTATATGCACACTGAGCTTGGTTTATTGACTTTTTTACCCCCCATCTTACAAATATCTGGCTCTCAACAGGTGGGTACGAATTCCATGCAAGCATTTGGGTAGTCTCTGACATTGGATTATTTCATTGCACGGTCAAGTTTTTGATACATTTTCCAAAGAATTTGAAAATTACTGTTAAACTTGCTCTAAGGGGCAGCCTTGAGGTTATCAGGGAGAAGGATTTTTGCATTGACAGGAATGTCCTTGTGAGGCTATATTTTTTTTTCAGATGGACAGACACCTGTGCTGTAGCAATGTGTGAGTGTATTTGTTTGTGTGGGTGCACTAAGCTGTGCTGTAGCACTGTCTCCTCTGGCCAGAGCAGGGGCTCAGCAATTCCTGCTGTGCCATCGTGGCCAGTAGGTCGAGGGAGGGGATTTTCCTCCTCTACCCTGCCCTCATGAGACCTCACCTGGACCACTGAAACCAGCTCTGGGGTCCTCAGCACAGGAAGGACATGGAGCTGTTGGATCAAGTGCAGAGGAGGCCACAGAGATGCTGCGAGGGCTGGAGACCCCCTGCTCTGGAGCCAGGCTGGGAGAGCTGGGGGTGCTCACCTGGAGAAGAGAAGGCTCTGGGCTGACTTTATTGTAGCCTTCTACAGTAGTACCTAAAGGGGCTCCAAGAGAGCTGGAGAGGGACTTGGGACACGGGATGGAGGGACAGGACAAGGGGGAATGGTTTTAACCTGACAGAGGGCAGGGTTAGGTTGGATGTTAGGAAGAAATCCTTCCCTGTGAGGGTGGTGGGGCCCTGGCACAGGGTGCCCAGAAAAGCTGTGGCTGCCCCATCCGTGGAAGTGTCCATGACCAATTTGGAGAGGGCTTGGAGCAACCTGGGCTAGTGGAAGGTGTCCCTGCCCATGGCAGGGGGTTGGAAGTGGATGATCTTTAAGGTCCCTTCCAACCCAACCCATTCTGTGATCTCCAGCATGTCCAGTGATCTCTGGCGTAGCAGACGGCTGGTGACGAGTCTCCTTTCAATGAGTCACTGCTTCCCCTTGATGCAGAGCACCCTGTTGCAGAGAAATCCTTCTTAAGCTGTTGACATTCATTCTGAACGTATTCCCAGCTTATTGACAGGGAAGCCAGCAGCTGAGCTGATAATAGCAGCCTCCATTCTTGACAGTTTTCGGGCATTTAGATAAAAATCCTGATTGTAAACAGGATTACAGTGGAAATCACTACGAGAGGATTAAATATGGGATCCCCCACAATGCAGCTTGCCCTTGTGGGCTACGGATGAACTGTTTGTGTGAATTCTTCTGTTTGCTTTGTACTTTAAAGTTATTTCAGCAAAACCTGCATCTTTGCACCAAACAAATTTGGTGCTGCTCTGACCTGAGGATCGCTTCAGGTCTTCAGCAGTAAAACTTGTCCCAAACAGATGCCTGCTCCTGGGGAAGGAAGAAGTGATGTAATAAGTAAAATATATTTCCTAAGGAAAGCTGTCCTACTTTCATGGAATGGTCCTAAGAGAAGATAACAAAGCAGAAGGAGAAACTGGAGTTTGGCTGAGTGGGTTTTTATTCAGTGGGTTTCTGTATTGCTTGGGGGAACACATCAGAGATGGGGATGCCATGGCTGGGCCCTGCCCGAGGCTGGCGTTGGGGTCTCTCCCTGTTGAGTCAGCAGCACTAAAGCACCGGTGTAAAATGTCCTGGGTTTGGGTGCAGAAATAACCCGGCTAATTTGTGCTCCTCTCTTTTCATCTTATGTGCTTCCTAGCACACCCTCCAGCTAATCTAGGGGACACAGCTTAAGCCTGTGTATTAAAAACTCCTAAGATGTGAGAGGGCTAATCCACTGACCAGAAGAGGGAAAAAGATTCAGGATTCAGGGGTGCTTTTCTTAGCTCTACCACTGATTCACTCATCCTAATAGTTAGGATTTTTTAAAAATGTCTATGCAGTTTTCTTTCCTCACCTTTAAAACTGAAGGAATGAGTTCAAAGGATTACTAAGTCCTAAAAATTCAAGATGGGATTTTTAAAGCCAGTTTGAAGATTGTCCAATTCCCATTTAATTTGAATGGAAAAAGAGTGTACAAATATTTAAGCAATTTTGATCATTCTGGTCATAACACTGGGAAGTATTTTGATATTTCGTTTGAGAAATGTGAATATAATGTTGCCATCACTACCAAAAGCAGTGGCTTGTGCATAATGAACGTGTTCTCTTTGTTCTGCTGCAGCACCGTCCATGCCGGAGTACGACACGGACTCTCCCCTCAATGAGACTGACACCACCATCACTGTCATGCTGAAGCCTGCTCAGTCCCGGGGAGCACCTGTCAGGTAGGTGTTTTGTCTCTTCTTTTCATTCTTCCCCCCTCTCCTTCCTCCCCCGGCTTCCCTCACTCCTCTCTCATTCTCCTCTGATAATGGAGCTGCTGAAAGCAAGCACTGACTAAAAGGCCAACTCGGCTGTTGATTCTGCCTTTCACAGCCTCCTTTCATGAATGCTTCAGCCTCCTTGCCTCCCGCTGTTAACCTCCAGGAAGGATTGCTGCTGGCACTGTCGGGGTTATTACCCTCTCAGCATCACTTCAGATGCCTTCGCAGTGCTGGAGCACAGCGGGATGTGGAGCTGGGTACTGAGCATCCCCACGCGAGGGTGGAGGAGGCTCCAAGTCTCCATCCTGCCCTCTCTTCCACGATGAACAAGGCCTGATGGTAACTCTTGTAGGATTGCTGGGCTGTCTTTAATGCTTGTGGGTTTATTTGCTCAGTTTCTGGATCTCACATTTGTAATCCAGCTGTGCTGCTGGGCTGGCTGTGCTGTGAAGCAATTATTTAGTTCAGGAAAAAGGAATTCTGGTTTAGCGAGGCTTTGCTAGCGTAGACAAGCAGGTCCTGCTGCAGAATAGAGGATTTACAGAAACACAGAATCATTAAGGTTGGAAAAGACCTCCAAGAGCTTCGAGTCCAACCTTTTACCATTCCCCACCTTGTCAATCATACCAGAGATCTGAGTGCCATCTGCAGTCATTTCTTGAGCACCTCCAGGGATGGAGACTCCACCACTTCTGTGGGCAGCCCCTTCCAATGCCTGACCACCCTTTCTGTGAAGAAATTCCTCCTGATGTCCAACCGGAACCTCTTCTGGCACAGCGTGAGGCCATTTCCTCTCATCCTGTCCCTTGTTCACTGAGAGAAGAGCCTGACCCCCACCTGGCTGCCCCCTCCTGACAGGGAGTTGTGCAGAGCCAGAAGGTGCCCCTTGAGCCTCCTTTTCTCCAGGTTAAACAGCCCCAGCTGCTCCTCACATGATTGAGTCTCCAGCCCCTTCCCCAGCCCCATTCCCTTCCCTGGACACGCTCCAGCCCCTCAATGTCTGTCTTGCAGTGAGGGGCCAGGACTCAAGGTATGACCTCACCAGTGCCAAGTACAGGGGTGCCATCCCTTCCCTGGTCATTTAGGGGCAGGGAGATGCCCAGGCACCCACGGAATAGAGTGGGCACCTTGCAGGAAACCTTGCTGCCTGTCTGAGCTGGGTCCTGCTCTGAATGCTGAGATGCTGATGTGGGACACTCACTTGCAGGTTGCTCCCTGACTTAAGAGTTCTCTCATCACTCTGTTTCGTCTCAGTGAATTTGTGTTCGGTGCCAGGCACCAGTACAGATGAACAAATTTCCCTTTTAAGGCAGCACTGCCTTATCTGTTGCTGGCAGAAGTGCCAGCTGCTCCTTCATCCTGCCACTCACCCTGCCAGGCTCCTCTGACAGCAGCAATTGGAATCATAAAAACAGTGGGTCCTGCCTTGCAGAGGGGTCCAGCAGGTATCCATTACCTCCCTATGGGATCTTCAAGCTTTTACCTCCAGTTTTCACAAGAGTGTCTTGAAGTTTTTCCCATGGGTGTTATTTTAAAAACACCATAGTTCCTTCTATCGTAATGCTTGGGTTTCTGTGTCTCGCTGACAGGTTCTCACTGCTGTTGAAGGATGCCCACCAAGTATTCAGGAGCGAATTAGCTCCAGATGCAAACTACTGGATTTAATTAAATATCCTATATCAGCTGGTGGTCCCCCAGCTGTGTCATGGCTTGGCCCAAACTGCATTGACAGGCTCAAACAAAAAAATTCTGTTCTTTATGGCTAAGTACCATCCCTTTTCTAGTTTTTCTGAGTAGTGTATTTCAAAGTTTGCCTTTCAATCTCTGGTACTCCATATGAGCAAATTTAGGAGCCTATTTTCTGAGTCCTTTAGGGATGTTTTTCTGCTGGAAAAGAGCAGTAAAACCACACAGCTTTGTTTTGTTTTATTTCTTTATATGGGAGAACATTCCTGTATCTCGTTTTACCACCTGCTGTCTTAGCAGTGTTGCTATTTTGTCTTTTTATTGAAAAGTCTTGTGATTTTTCTCAAAGTCGATTTACTGCACTTCAACTGCATTCAGTGAATAACGCCTTTTTCAGCAAATGCTTCTGTACATAAAATTGGTAGCGATTTTTTATAAATTTTCACTCTGATTTCTCTAATTGCATCGTAGCCTATTACACACATTTGCAGAGAGTGCAATATTTATATGCCACATCTAAGTGATAAAATTATTTCCTATAGTGAGTCCATTTCATTGACTTACAGACGTGTGTATGAAAAGCAGAAGGCCAGGGTGAATAAGGGGGAGGGAGTCTTGGCGAGAATTTTAGCTTTTTATTAACTCTGACAGGCTCAGAATGTGGGAATGCCTTCCCCTGTATAACCACCTAGACTGTTCTTAGGCTAACCTTAATAAATCCAGTTATTTCAAGCTTCAATTTTCCCAGCCTCTTCCCTTTTCTTTCAGTCTGTTCTGAACACTGCCCCATTTGTGAATTTCTCTCAAAATACCATTTCCAGAAGCAAGTCCCATTCCTTCAGAGGGAGATCAAAAGAATAACACATGAATAACATATTGTGAACTGCTCGCAGCACCCTTAACACACAAGAATGAGGTGATTTTTTTTCCTCCTCAGTGTGTTTTATTCATTCAACTGAGATCAAATGTATCCTCTTTGCTGTTGTCTGGTTAGGTGTTCTACCTGTTGGCTGTGTGGGGTTTATTTCTCTCATTCATTCCCTCTTAGTGTGATGCTGTGTTCTGTCCAGGTGCTGAAGGCATTAAGGCAAGCACAGATTTGAGACAAAGGACTGAGCAACCTCCCTGCAGTGAGAGGATCCTGTCCAGTGTAAATCCCGGTGGGATGCCTTCTCCTGGCCTCCCTGGTGGATGTGACCGTGGTTTCCTTGATGCCTTTCCCCTTGCACGCTGACCCTTCATCTCCCAGCCTGCCTCAGATGGGGCTGAAGCAGTTCCTGAAAGGAGTCTGAAGCAGATTTTTCTCACACCTTCTTCTAAAATCTCTGCTATTCAGAGCTTTCCCTGGGCAGCAGTAGGTCGACCCCTCATCCCACCAACCTGAGAGTTTCTGCTCCGCAGTTCTCCAGTTTTTATTACAGTCCTTCCAAACTGTGAAGATGAAAAACAATTAATTCACAGTAATGATTCTAATATTTCCTCTCCTTTTTAGGGGATGGGGAGTTGGAGAACATGTAGGGGTGTGACTGTAAGGTAATATCTGTACTTGGTCTTGAGTTATTTCATTCTGCTGTAGCACAGAGGCGGAGCATGGGCTGCAAGAACGTCTTCAGAATAATACAGAAGGGTATTTAAAATAAGATTAAGTGTATTTTCATTCATCTGAAATGCAGGTACACCCAATCCAAAGTCACTTTCAGCATTAAGACACTTCTGATGTTCGCCAGTGCTGATGATAAATAATTTAAATGTGGCTGTTTATAAAAGTAATGATCATGAACTCGGCGTTGTTAACGATCTACAGATAACAATGAGGATGCTTTCATATGAACTAATAGGATTAATATAAACTTAGATATTCTTTGATCTATTTTGTCTTATTGTCAAAAGAAAGGTGAAGCCTCAGCAAGCAGACATATTCTCCCTTGTGGCACAGGCATTTCATTTTTGCCATTATTTTTCGTGGTATAACCTGCAGAGTTTGACTCCACATTGCCCTTTAAAAATAACTTTTAGGTGTTCTTATATCAATCTAAACCTTGTGAATGGTGCTATGATTGATTTGCTGGAGGCTGACATTCATCTATAATACATTCACAAGAGGAAGGAAGAATGCAAGTGTTCTCAATCTTTACTCCTCAACTCTTTCCTGAAAAGCTCCAGTGTGATTTTGAGGATATTTCTGCCTTTGAATCTGTTATTGTCAGGAGGGCTGAGTCAGTCCTTCATAGATTATTCACATATGACATCTTTAGACCTCTATTTGAGAATTTATATCCCACTCGCAGCTTGGAAATACCACTGTGAGGGGTTTTGTCTGCAGGACATGTGCACAGGGCTGGTTTTTGTGTGTTGGATATTTGAAAGTCCATCTGGTTTACCAACACACAGTTGGTTCTATCAATCTACCTGTACTACTATTATGGAGAAAATCAAATTTCCAGAGCATGTATGAGTTCTGAGGATTTCAGTGTTTAGGTAAATGCTCCCCTTAGGTGTGATTGCCTTGTCAGTACCCTGCTCTGCATGGTGGAGCTGTAGGACACTGCAGAAGGATGTTCCAGAAGAGCCTGCAATTATTTTGGGGTGGGGTTTAGGAAATACAAAACTTTTCTGTTGGAGAAATACGGATTTAGTCTCTCTCTCTTCCTGCACTTCTCAGGTGTGTGTCAGGAAATAATCTGTGACATTCTTCTGTGTGCTGCCAGCACACAGGTACAGATGGGTCAGTTTATTAACGTACATCTTAAAGGAAATAGGGAAATCGGAATAAGAGAAGAGAGTTGAAATATTTAAAATATATTAAGAAGTACTGAGCAAAGGTGAAATACGTATTTTCGTATCAGCAGCCAGCCAGGAAGAAAAATTAATTTGTATGGACCACGCCCCATGTTACACTTGAGTATTATTATGTGATTCTTGATCTTCCAAGCATGAAATAAAGGAAAATTTTGTTCTACATGATGCTAAGAAAATTAAGAGAAAACAGCTGTAGTGTTATTTAACAGAACACCTAAGAATAGTGGGATTTTTTTCTGGTTTTATGCTGAAGCTATTCTGTCAGGAAAAAATTCTGTAGGATGTATCTGTGCACTTAAGTATTCCTATATGCAATAATAAGTAAAACTTTCCTGGGAGGAGGGGCCATGGTATTGCTTCCATTTTATGCTGGAGAACTGAAAGTAGCTGAAACTTGTCTTTCTATCTGCAACAAAGTAAAAATGGAGAAAATTTGGAGCCATAAGATAGAAATTAAATCTCCAGGTAATTCTTTCTGTTCCGTGATTTTGAGCATTATCTGTCCATCCTGAGCTTGCCTTTCCTGCATCCGTCCCCCGGCATCCTTAGTCTGATTTTGCCTTTACTGCACAGTAGTTCTTCCCAGCCTTACAAAGGAGTGGTTTGCAAGCCCAGTGACCTTGATTCCGTGGTGGAGAAACTATAAATTCACAACATTTGCTGGTGCTTTGTGGCGGTTTGGGCCAAATTCAGGGAAACGTCCAAAAGGAATATCTCCTCAAAGGGAAGCAGATTACAGCCACCCCTCCCCCACCAGGTTCGGGAAAAAAAGATTTTCCTTGGAGGAAAGTGAAGGGAAAAAAAACTATTTATTTAACAAACACACAGGAAAAGGGTAATAATGCTAAATAATAGAACCTCTCGTTCTGGAGAGAAACCTGGGAAGATTTCAGAGTCCTTCTGTAGGTGTGGTCTCTCTCCTCTTCGGAGCTGGGTCGAGGTGGGCCCACCTCCAGGCCTCGGGGGAAAACTCTCCCGATGTGTTCTGATGTTGAAACAGTCCAGAAGAGAAGAAGGGAAGAAAAAACCAAAGTTCCAAGAAAACAAGGTTCAACTCTCCATCTCTCTGTCTCCAGAGAAAAGGAGCTAAAAAGCTGGCTGAAAAGCAAGAAGGTGCTTCTTCCCCTCTCGCTGCTGCAGCCGCACGCTAATCTCTGTGTCCTTGAAGCACAAACTGTTTTGAAAAGTTCACTCAGCTTTTTTCTCTCTCTCTTGCACCCAGTTTTAAAGACACAGAAAGGCTCAGGATCATATCTGGGCATAGAGCAGTGATAGGGGGGTACGACATCATAAAGTCACCCCAAGACATGCTTTTGTTTTGCTTTGCCCACTGTGACTTTGGTGTGTAGATCTCCATTGCTACAGAGGGAGCAGTGTAGCTCAGATCTTTGCTTTGCAGCTTCTTAGTGTTGTCACGTGAGCCTGCGTCAGGCATTTATGCTGATAATTAATTCATTAATGCCAGAAAAGGGTGGCAATTTCTTGTTCTTAAAACTCCCACGCAGTGTACCTTGTATATGAAAATAAAGACTGGAGTGAAGGAGCAGCAAAACAATAAAAAGGGTGCTAAGGGTGAAATTATCATGCCCTTGGTGATTCAGAAAGTTAGATTCCCTTGACAGGCACGTTCTTACTACTTGGAAAAGAAAATTCCTGGTCTGCTTTTTCTGAGCTCATATTTAAATGTCTGCATCACGTGGGTTGGTTGATTGAATACAGGGCAAGCAGTCGTCACTTTAGATCTTTTAATTTTGTAGTATTTAATGAGAAATGAGATTATCAATCTAGGCTTCTGATATTATAAGCCTAATTATCTGTATTAATTAACATCTCCTATAATATACTTCAGGGATATTGTTCTGAAATCGTTCAAGCTGAGTTTCTCCCACCCGACACTCTGCCTTCAATTTAGCTAAGGGTTTGAAGGTAAATGAAGTTTCTTCTTAGAGATAAACCAGATCTACATTTTCTTTAACTACATGTGAATGTGAGAGAAGGAAAATGAGAATTCGGGTGAAAGGCATCAAGTACTTAAAATTATTTTGAATATTAGAGGTGCTTTGTCTATTGTATCAGGAGAAAAGCAAAATGGAGATACAGGTGTGTAAGGTACAACCATGAGTATCAGGAAGGAATATTTAGTCTTTTATGTAACATGGCAGAATTAGTTGAATAGAGGTTTAAAGGTTTTGTTTAGTTCCCCTGAAGAGTCAGGTGTTAGCCTCAAAAAGTGAGGATAAAGGGCATTTTGGGTCAATTTTCTCATCTGGCACAGGAAATGCATTTTCCTTCTGGATCAGCACAATGTTCAGTTGAGAATCAGTCCCCTAAGGGGTCACAAACCTGCCTTTTGCCATTTATCAGCCATCCAAACCACGGCTGTTTTCAGAGCCTGGGTGACCTGCTCTGACCATCCCACAGAGAGCTTTGGCAGGGGACAGAAACGGGAGAGGAAAGCCATAAAATTGGTGTCTGTTTGAATGATACTATTTTAACAATCAAATTACACGTGGAGCCAATTCTTTGGTGTCAAGCAGCATTTTATTAGTGCCACAGGGAGGCTTCTGCTAACACTTTGTAGTGTTGTGAAAACCTGAGGATACTGAGTGGGGGAAAGCAGGGGTTTTGCATAAATCTTTTATGCTGACTATGTAAACTGTCAGATTTAATTCCAGCATCCAACAGGTTAATGAAGTCTGATCTTTAAGCTGAGATTCACAAATTGATGACCATTTTCTCACATCAGCCTGTCTCGCAGTTAGATGAGGGGACAGGACAAAACACCCGTGGTTGCCAGTTTGAGGGTTTCTTTTCCCAAGACATTTCTTTGCTTCACAGCTCTCAGAGCCACTGTGCCCCTTCCTTGTCGTCACAGAATGAAAGGGTAATAACAAACAACATGAAAGAGTGTAAAAATCAGAAACTCTGACTTCCAGGAGGTGCAGTGCCAAGCCTGTGAGAGCTTTTGGATCAGACCCTTCCACGGAATGAACTGAGCTGGGCCACAGCTGCTCAGGGATGGGAAGCCCACAGGAAGGACCTTGGCTCTTTTGGAGCATCATCAAGGATGATTTACTTAATTGAAGCAGCTCCTTAAGGCACTTAAAATGAGAAGGGATGAGTCTGAGCACAAGTCCCTGGCAACTGTCCACCCCTCAGGAGCAGTGGCCAGGCTTCACCCAGCCAGCAGCCCCTCTCCCAGGAGTGAGGGTGGTGAGTTCAGAGGACAAGCGGGCCCTTCTCTGCTGCACGTGGCAGGAGATGTTTACACAAGCAGGTGCCCCTCGATGTGTCTATAACAACACAAAAACACAATAAAAGGCAAGATGAGCAAGCTCTGCTTTGCTCTTGCAGACTAAGGCATTTCAGGATTTAATTATACTACAGGTATATAAATTCCGGAAACATGTTAATGCTCCCGTGATTAAAATTATAGAGGGCCTAATTGAAAAAGCATAAACTGAATTGAAGAATTCCTAATTATAGTTTGCTTTGAGGTGTTAATTTCCTCCATAATGAATGCATAATTTCTTGGAACTAGAAAATGGGGTTGCTGCACCAGTGCGTGGGATGCAGATGGAATGAAGGGATTATCATAAATGCAGCCAGACAATTCTCAGGAATAAACCTCTGCAGCTATGATGCTCTTCTGCCACCCCATAATTTCAGCTTTCCTTGCACAGTAGTTCCAAAGCAAAAGGCAGAGCTAGGAGTGGTGAAGGATTTGCTTGCAGTGCAAAGGGAAGGGGAAACAGGACTGGTGTAATTCAGTGTCATCATGGTGCGAAAGAGGAAGGCGAGGAGAGACGCAGAATGGGGAGCATTTCTAGTGGGAAAGTCAAACAGTAAAAGAGGAGAAAATGCCGATTTCCCTTGTGGCCCACCTTGACAGATCCCTAAGGGACTGCAGGAGCTGACGTTGATGCAGGTCGAGGGCTTTTTTCTGCTGAAGGATACAGTCTATGTGTAATGTTTTCTCTTTTGTAAAAAACACTTAGTTTTGAAGGGAGTTGGTGAACTGCAGGACTGTCAGACACAATCTCCTAATGTTTAAATCTGTCCTGTTCCCACTGTGGGGGGGGGTGGGAGGTGTGGATGAATGGATGAATGGATGAATGTTCCAGTGGATGAATTGCTGCAGAGAAGTTCCTATCCTTGGGACTTTCCCACTCCCCTTTCTCTGTCCTCAATTTCCCTTTATTCTGGGGCAGGAGATGTTGTAGTGAGGGCACCATTTCAGATCTCTCCCTGGTGTCAGAAGCATGACAATTTTGGACTTTCTGAAAAGAAAAACGTGTCCAGAAAAGGTGGAAACAGGCTGGTGAATACTCCTGCAGCTTCAGGTGCTGAAAATCTGTGTTAGCCTTCCTCAGGAGAGCTCATCATCACTGCGCATTGACCACAGGACTGGGAGTAGTTACTGACTGCATGGACCTTGTTGAGTGATGAAATTTATCAGAAGGCTGTAAACAGAACAGGTTTCCTCTTTTTTTGCTAGTGTTTTTCTTAGCCTTTTAATTTAAAAAATATCCAAACAGACATGACACCAATAAAAGTACTTTTCTAGTGTTTTCTAGTGTTCTCTCTTTAGAAAGACAGCAGATTCTTCTGTGTGGGTTTTCCCTGCAAAGTCTGGTAGCTGTGGTTGTGGAAAAGGCACAGCTAGGATTGAAGTCCCAGCTAGGTTATTTCTGCATCCAAATGAACCTAATGTGATGGAAGCCATTGGAAAAACCCAAATTAATTCTGACTGAGAATATGCAAATATCCCCATCCTCGTGTTCAAAGCTGCTGCTTTTATGCAGGGCATGGCAGAGGTGCTGGACAGTCCCAGCACGGGTTTGCCATGGTCTCTCCTCGGCCTGCAGGTTGTTCAAGAACCACTTTGGCTCTTCTTGTCCTTGAAACATCCTTCTGGTCTTAAACCAGCACTCGCTGAGGATGACAGGACCTCAGTCAGCGATGCCTGTTTAATACAAAGCAACATTAACAAAACAGAGCTTGGGTTTGGCTTTTTTTTTTGTAGATGAAACAGATGGCAGGTGGCTCAGGAGGGAAGAAACACCTCCAAAGCCACTCACATCAGCTCCTGTTGCAGCAAAAGCTGTATCTGTCTGCGCTCATTATCTTTAATCTGCCAGCAGAAAATAGCACTGAACTGGAGAGAGGGACTGGGCCAGTTCCACTGGGGAGCAGCAGCTATTATGGCTAATCTGGTTTGCAAGCCAGGTCAGGCTTATGGAGATGGTCGAGATAATGGAACACAGAGCTTTGAAATGCCCTCAGGGTTTTTTGGGGTTTTTTGGGTTTGTGTTTT